>CAACVS010000559.1:0-13275 GCA_900660405.1 Pseudo-nitzschia multistriata
TTGGTTTTCTTTGCCGACTTGTTGCTGCTTCTAGTCTCCGATTTCGAATTCATCCATGGATTGATATCATCACTATTCTCAACCATAGTCTGTTTCATTCCTGCAATAGACGCCTTCTTGTTTTCCTTACTCATTGATTTTTTCTGCAGCACTTCCTTTGACGAACTGCTCCTGTGATCTAAAGCCTTTGGTGAGACTTTATCGAATTCTTTCAAAGTAACGTATTTACTGTTTCCGTCGTTGGCAGCTACAGAAGGAACCCTCTTATGATTACTAACTTCTGCATCGCTACTGTTGTTCATTTTGTCAAGATCGATTTCAATACCATTACTTGTGGCAATCGCATTTGAATTACCGAATTCTAAAGGTGTTGCCACGAGCTCTCCTTTCTCTAGCACAGAACTCATTTCTTTTGATGACAACGTCTTTTCTACCTTTCCATCAAGGTCATCTTCCTTTTCTTCGTTTTCAACGATATCATCGTAATCATCAGTTTCATTGCCTTCGAGTTCCCCTAGAAGTTTTCGCGCTTCTTCACGAGCCTGATCTCTTTGCCTTTGGACTCCCTTTTGCATGAATGATAACTTGAACAGACCAGTTTTTCCGTTTGTCGGATCTAAATCGTCTTCCGTTTCTTGCAAGACTTTCCGTGCCGATTCTATTAGATTTTCGTCTTCCGAATCATCATGATTATCTTCTTCATCACTGCCCATCATCTTGCGTCGCAGATCGTCTCCTCTTTTCAGCTGTGCTGAAAGTGCTCGACGCGTATCAATATCAACGTTCTTACCCCGCTTCAAGATACGCTTTGCCCATTTACTAGTATTCTTGTGAGCAAGCGTCATCCGTTCTTGAATCCGTGCAACTTCTTCCTTCTCTTTTAATTCTTGAGCGAGATCTTGGTCATGCTCCAAAGCTGATTCAATGGCAGACTCCTTCAAACGGTCACGTTGTTTCTTTCTAATCTTGCGATACTTTTTAGACTTGATTTTTTTCATCTGATGTCTTTTTCGTTCGTGGTAAAACATGAGCGCTCTAATTTGGGCTAGTTGACCGCGCCTCTTTTTGTATTCCTCCATAGTCAAACGATTGGCACCCAAATCATCTTGCAACGCTTCTTCTTCCTTCTTTAGAACAGCTTCTTCATCCTGTTGTCCTGCTTCTTCTAATGCTTCTTCAATTTCCCTTTCAAAGTCGGTCTTTGCTTTAAACTTATCTACTAACATGTCTCGCGTCAATCCCGTGCGTTCCTTAGGTTTGAAATCTAAAGATTCAGCCTGACGATTTTGCTGTATGACATCGACCCATCTAGAAATATCCCTCGAGCGAGCCTCGTATGCAATCTTTCGCTCTGCACGGCTCGAGGTTTTCTTGTCCAAAGGCGCTGGTGTGGTGGAAGGCTTCGAGGAAAAAGATTTTTGCAAGTTTCGGAAGCCTTGTGTGTCTTGAATGCCCTCCATCAGGTTGTCCAACGTTAGGCCTTTCTTGGAGATTGAATTGGAATAATCAGATTCTGGAATCTTGACCATTTGTGCCACAGAAATTTTGTCATTATTTTTGTCGTCGCCAGTTCCAGAGTCGTCGAGTTTGTTCAATAGATCAAGCATGTATTGGCCACCATCTTCGTCGTCGTCGTCATCATCTTCCTCACTCGTAACCTCCGCCTCCGAAGACGACGTCGACGTCGACGAAATGCTTTTTTCACCGTCGTCTTCCTCACCATCGTCAGCAAAGAAATGGCCATATAGGCGCTCATCTTCCGAATTGAAGGCCTCGTCTTCAGGAATTTCTTCGTCATCAGAGTCATTGATATTCTCCACGATCTTCGGTGTTTGCGATCGATCAGACCGCAATGCTTCTGACCTCTTTTTTCCTTTTCGACCCATAGCTATAGCTTCGATTGTATTGATCTCAATGTTCAAACTGACCTCGAATGGTTGTAGTAGGCGATCGTTTTGTAAGCGCTTCTTGTTATCGTATTGAGAATTGAGAGGAATACAGGTTGTTCCAGAATGTGATGATTATATCATGATCGTCGGTTTGTTTGCTCCGTACCGTACGTACGGTAATCGAGCTCGTACTCAGTACAGTGCAACTTCAGTGAATTACGTACAGTAGTACGTACTCGTACCCTCCGGCCCTCGACTACAGAAATAATAATACCGTACTGTACGTAGTAACAAAAAGTAGTAATGTTCCCGGACGAGCACGACGACTTTCTGACTTTTTGAATGGTGACGGCTAACGTTTTTTGTAAATTGCAAATGGAGGGAAGACAGACCAAACTGTATTTGAATCGTATGAATCAAATTAGTCATCATCATTCCAAGGGGGAAAAAAGCAAAAACAAAACTAGTGTTCTTTCACACTTTAAAACTTCATTTTTTCACGCTTTTTTGAATCAGGACTCAGGACATTTCGTAACGTGCCGTAYWSWAYTMMWMTATTCCTATTTGCAGTATTCGTATTTTGTGTACTGGACGGCAGGGCCCAGAAACCTCGAGGAAGTAAAATCGCGAAGAATACGCCCTTTTTTCTCTCTTGCCCTGTAGCTGTACGATATAAAACCAGTACGATACCGTACGGTACGTATGTAATGACTCCTCCCAAAATGCCACTGCACCATATCGGTCGACCAGTTTCAGTACCGGTAAGTTMGTAGCATRGTGGCCGGTACGGTACTACCGTTCTACTGTAGTCGTAACATGAGGAAAATCGGGAGTAAGAAACGGAATACGTACCGTACTAGGTTGGCGGCATAACGAAGATCACTTGCACCATCTCAACATWCGCGATCCTCTTGTCACATTGAATAGAGAACAGTTTCGTCGTCTCGTCCGTTTCCAAAAGATCCTTGTCTTTGTGCATTTCCAAGTGCCATAGCAACACGTTCGAGGACGTCTAAATTCGTAGCAAACGYGATGAAGGTCGTGGCTGTGTTCAGAGCGTTGGTAACCCTCCTCTTCTTTCAAAAAGTGGACAGTCAGGAATGTGGAGCCAACGGCGATTGCGACAGTCACCAACGATGGTATGATCTACGAAACACATGATACTATGACTGCAAGAATGCTTTGCAAGACCTTTTTGAATTCCTCACAATCTGTGCTATTGTTCTTTAACTGCCTGTCAGTCCACTCTGGGAAATCGAAGGAGAATGGTACGTGAACATTTATGGTCGCAAGCAAAATACCGAAAAAACTGGCAACAAGTTGAACTTCGAGAGTGTCGAAATTGTTCTGGACACCGCTTCTTGCACGCTTTTGGCTCCTTCATACCAACTGTTAATTTAACCTTCGTGCTAGATTTGTTCTAACTTATTCATTTTCTTTCAATTTCGTCTTCATCTTGCGTCAAGCTATCGGAGTCCGGCATACATGGCAAACATTTGTCCAGTATCTTGTAGTGGTATGAAAGGAGCCCCGGCTCGGACAGAATGTTATGACGTCCACAAAAATTGTTCCGATTGGGCTGAAGTGGATGAATGCGAAACAAACAATGCCGTGAAAAACTATTGTCCATTGTCCTGCGGAAGGTGCACGGCAAAGGCTACGATTAACACCGTTGCGGAGAATACGGGATGCGGAGACGACAACGAAAACTGTAGCGCTTGGGCGGTAAGATCGATTTGTGCAACTCTTCCGTTTTATCTATCAATCGAATCGAGAGGCGACTTTTGAATTTACTRTACGTTACTTTGTTTCTGATTAGCTTCAATATGTGAAACGATTATTTCGCGACGCCACAGGATCTTGGAGAATGTGACAAAAATCCAAGGTATATGCTCGAGAAGTGTCGGAAATCGTGCGGTGTGTGTCACGGCACGGTGACGAGCACCGAAAAGACTCAAACAAAAGATTTTGTCGATTTAATTCAGCGCACTGCCAATTTTGGAGTCACTCAAACTGCAAGCGGTGCACAAAAAATGACAACCCTGGATCATATGGAAAAGATGATGAATTACTTGGGAAGCGATGACTACAAGTCGCTACCGTCACAAATCAAGATGCACTGCAAAAACCAGGTATGACATTGTTTGAAATCACGAAACAGGTTCCGAGCAAAGCAGACTTCCCTAACATGTTCTGTTTACTTTTACTTTTTAGAATGAATTATGTTCGTTTTGGGCTGGAATTGGAGAATGTGAAAACAATAAATCATTCATGAAGGTACAATGTGCGCCAGGTAGGTCGAAAATGCATTCCATTTATTTAGTGTCAGCGTCAAAATGATAAACTGTTAGCTTACAAGTSTCTTTCTGCAAAAGCTTGCCAAAGTTGCCACCTGATTGACATTGCCAATCGTTGCCCAAACCTTCCAGATGCCATTCCAGGCCTGAAAGAGGGAGATTTGAACAAAATGTTTGAAAGAATAGTCGAGGAAGCTCCCGGAAATAGGACGCTGACAGATCAAGATCGAGAGAAACTAGCATTGTTAGAGGTACCTGAATATTATGTAACGGTGCTTTCTAGACCAAGTGAAGTACCTGCGACCGAAGCAAATATTATATCGGATAGAAAGCTCCCTCCATGGGTTATAACGCTTGATAATTTTTTGACCGATGAAGAGTGCGATTCATTGATCCAGCATGGATATGAAGCAGGCTATAAGAGATCCCAAGATGTTGGCAAACAAAAATTCGATGGAATGCTTGAAAGTAAATTAAGCGAAGGAAGAACTTCCGAAAATGCTTGGTGTACTACAAGAAATGGCTGCAGGCATGCAACTGTACCAAAACGAGTCCTGGATCGATTGGCAAATGTGGTTGGAATTCCTCCTGAAAATAGCGAAGACCTTCAGATACTAAAGTATGAAAAAGGACAGTGTGAGTCGTAATGAAAATTGACTCTCTCAGCAGCAATGATTACTTCTCGTAAACTAACGTTTCCTCCTTGTGACTTTCTGATTCGTCTATGTTGCAAACGGAAAAAGTTTACAATGTAAGTTTAAATGCTCGCGTTCAAGAGACGTCATGCATTGCTCTTTTGATCCGTTCAATTTCTAACACATTATGTTCAACACTTTGATGATTCTTAGACTCACCATGATTATATACCTTATCAAAAAATGAGGCAGTGTGGTCCTAGAATCCTAACTTTTTTCTTATACCTTTCGGATGTTGAAGCTGGAGGAGGCACAGATTTCCCGAAATTGGGAATCACCGTAATGCCCAAGAAAGGACGAGCACTTCTTTGGCCAAGTGTTTATAATGCGGAGCCTATGAATGAAGACAGGCGTATGAAGCACCAGGCATTACCTGTTGTTGCTGGAACAAAATTCGGAGCTAATGCTTGGATTCATATGTACGTTTCATTTCATTGTTATGTTGATCTTCGTTTCTTTTCGTAATTTGCTTCAAACGCATATCATTTGCTAACAAGTATCCCTTCATCTGAATGCATACAATACTAGGTATGACTATCAGCATCCACAAGAGAATGGATGTAACTAAATATTCATGTAAGACTGATGACACACTAAATTTACTTTTGAAAGTCGTAATCAATCTTCGCGAAGTTACACTTGTTACGGAACATAACATAGCGATTGAGAAATCTTCGTAGATGCAAAAGTGGAAATATGAAGTATTCCTTTGGGAACCCAATGAAAATATCAATAGTGCCAAGCCGTTCTTAGAGTAATCTCAGTATCATTCACCTGATTCTGTGTCATGAATAAAAACAAAAGACATTTTAGCTCCAAGTCACCTCTTTAGTAGATGACCATGAGATCAAAACATAGGTTTATTGTGCAATATCTACTTTAGAGGAATTGAGATGATGCTCGAGCAGTTTTGTATTGAAACCATTGATTAAAAAGTACAGTACTGAGTGAATACTCAGAAATGAAGCTACTACTATGCCCTACTAAATCTTTACCATCTACATAGACCATTGATCAATCTGGACAAATTATGTTATAACAGTAGCTAATACATGTCATGTTGGATATCATCATTCATAGTACAAATTGCCAAGCTAAAACAACCTGAAGAGAAAAATAAACAAATTTGTATGAGCTACTATGATGAGGATAACAATTTGAAGTAGGAAGGAGCAACTAAGAAGAAAAAGCATATTACTTCTCACATAAACAACAAAATACTATCTTGAGTGAAAAAACTACTGCTTGGCAAGTAAAAGCCACAYTGAGACATTAACATCATTGTAAGAACAAGATGATATTGTAAGCAAATCATGCACATTCATCAAAATGATGAAGTAAGATGAAATTTCCAACAAGACCATAAATGGACTCTTAGACAACTCTGCAGAGGAAGCTGATTTAAGCAGAAATGCATTGCTCCTCACAGTTTTTCCTCACAGTTTTTGTAAGCAAAACAAGCAGCACAAGAACAAAAATTGACTTGACCCAAAGAAGCGTCACCAACTGCTGGTGTAAATAGTACAACTGATACTTCTTAACTATCCACAAGAACCATCTAGATTGCAGATGAAGTATGCCCAATGAAATTTCCCATTMTTTTAACAATTATCCCCATAGCTTTCCATAAAAACACATTTGCAAGAYGATTAACCTCTCGCAATGCTACTGCAATGCTACTACCATGTGAGAGGAGCTAGGAATGACTGCAAGAGCATCTCAGTGAGCCTTATACACCTGTTGAATGAAGATAATCTTGGTATATCAGATAAGAGAGTCTTATTTTTTGTTCTTCAAGAAAAGAGCCCATTTAGCTCTGGTACCTCTGATGGCAAGAARGAACCAATAGGGACCACTTCATTCCATGTAAAAAATCATAATCACAGAAGTCCTCAGTACTAATCCTCAATGTAGCCTCCAATTAATCCACCAAATATTACTACAACAATGAAAGAATGATTGTGAAAGAAATCAATGGCCCTGTCAAGAACTGAACAAAGCCCGTGATAAAAAGCTCCCAAAACAATGTTGAAAAATTAGAGTTGGCTACCAAATGTATGCACCAGTCCTACATTTTGGGCCCTTATTTTGTGTGTAATGACTACTTCTTGTTTCACCAAAAAATAAATAGATACAAAATGCATGTGCTCAGTACTTGAATTTTTGAATCCCACCTGTTGTGCAACCAAATAGTTTCAGTCTTGTTGCAACCAAATAGTKTTGCTTGCATGTATACACTGTAGCCATAGTACAAGTAAATTTTTAATCCCACCAGTCATTACATGGTAATTAGATGGCCCAAAATTGATGCACAGTAGAAAAACATGTAGAACATTAAAGAGAGATTCAACTTACTCAAACAGCTATAACTTTGTCCCCAATGGACACTTAAGTATGGTAAGCACATGAATCAAAAGCCAATAGCAAGACATTTCTTGTCATTTTTTTTGGGGGGGGGTTGTTATAAGGAGTTAATGAATATTGAAAGGTATACAGCACTGTATATCTGAAGTAAAAAATGTACAAATGGTTTGGCCGGAAACGAGTAGCCAAGCCTATTGYATAAAGTTGGCGCCCAAATGTACAAACCAGTTGTACATTTTGGGCCCTTATTTTTCATTTAATGACTGCTTTGACTAAATAACTGCACGTGCTAAATTTTTGAATCCCACATTTGTGTGACCACAAATAGTTTCAGTTGTGCGACCAAAATAGTTTTGCTTGCAYGTGCGCTGTAGCCCTAGGACAAGTCAAATTTTAATCCCACAAGTCATTACACAATAAAAAGTTACTCACTCAAACAGCTATATCTTTGTCCCCAATGGACGCTTAAGTATGGCAATCACATGAACTGAAAGTCATTTTTAAGAGCTTTCTCACAGTGTGGGGGAGTTGGGGGTTCTATTCTTGGAACATATTGTTATTGGTGTATGAATAGGATTAAGAATGTGGTTTGGCCAGAATCACTCCGCCGAGCCTATAATAGGATAATATTGGAAATGAAAATTAAAGACACAGAATACTTCATTTTCTTAAGAAGCACTGCATCAGAAAGTAACAATGTCAACACCAGAGTGGTGCTCTGCCTCTTGAAAGGGCAGGATTCTGCAGTCTGGTATTCCCCTGCTCCCATCTCTCCCTGTTGCTCTGGTGAATATCCTTCTAGAGTCCCCTTCAACCCCTCTCCTGCTCCTATTGGTAGTATTTTGCCACAGCAGTAATCGCCCTTGTTTCTGCATCAGAATATATTTTCAGTCCTTTCTCATATGCTGTTGATTGTCCCATCAATACTTGATGAAAATAATTCAAATTATTTGGTGTGTCTTGGTGCTACTAGTAGTACAACGGGGAAAACAAGAAGGACCTCTGGATAATTGATCTGTATGTCTGGAGGGAAGCAGTACAGGTGGCCGGACCGATGGTGAAAAACAATAAAACACACATGCCAATGTACCTTACCCTTCTGACACAACACCTCCAACGGGATGAGTGATATACCAGATTCACGTTTCGACAGAAAGACATCCTCTGGTTCCGCATAAAGTTCCCCAAAAGGCGGGTTATAGTTGACCAAAGGTTGGGGTTGAGGTTCTTCAGACTCGGTGGTGTCCCCGTCAACGTTGTTGTTGACGACTGACGAGTTCACATATTTCCGATACGCGGACTCAACCAAGCTTAGAAATTCAGATACAAGTTCATAACTACGGATGGAGCTAAGAGCCTCATGAGTAAAAGTTGACACCAACGATGGAATAACTTCTTCAAAAATATCGCTCTCCAGGCCTTCATGGTATTTGAAATTAGATTCAGTAACATAGYGGTACTGCCAGAAAACCTTCAAGGCATKTTTGGCATTGTACAATTTCTGTCGAATRCGGGTATCCACATTTGCCCCAGCAGGTTCCTCACCGACTGATGGTACTGGTTGCTTAGCAGCCACCCGTAGGTCAGTGAAGGTAAGAAAAGGAAAAAACTGCTCCAGGTTTGCTCTAAYGAAGACATAATCCTCCTGTGATGTCCTAATATTCTTGCAGCCAATCTGCTTCTTTCTCACACGACGTCCGTTGATTGKTTTGTTAAACATGTGGGATCGAATTGAGTGGGTTATGTCGCCCAAATTCGTTTTCTTGAATGCAAGGGGATCAGGTCTGGATGACAAAGCATCAAGAGGAATTKTCGACCATTGATTGTTAGCATTAAGCTTCTGACGCTTGTACATGGAAAGATTGCTTGTCAAACAGGAAAGGAAGAAGTTGATTTTGGATTTGTTAGCAGGGTCATCAAAAGAATCGGCTTTACCATTAAAGGTGCTAAGATCCGAGGGAGGCTGACAAAACCAGTTCTCATTCATGGCTTGAGATATCACTGAGAAGCGCCCACAAATTCTTTGGAACATACCATCGACAGAAGAGGACAAACAAGAAGAAGCTGTTTTCATTTCGGCTATTTCGGTCCAGTACAGATGTTCCAGAAAACACAAAGATTGACATCTGCGGTCCATGAGTTCTTCCAGTTCCTGAATGTGTTCCAACAATTTTTCTACATCAAGAGAAAAATAGTAAGGTCTAGTAGTAGGGTTGACTTGGTGTTGAAGTGTGGCACACGCATCTAGCATCGATGCCTTGAACTGCTTTGTTAGGTGATTGACAGACTTGATACAATGTGGTGGAGAGAACCTGTCCAACCATGACACAGCACTAGAAAGGTTGGGTTGGTTTGGTGAAACGTTATCAACAATAGCTTGTTTGGTGAGGGAATATACAGCAGCAATTTCATCCAATATTTCCGAAGACTTGTTCAACACATATTCATGGCGGTGGAAGATGAGTATGAGATGGGGAACAGCATCAGCRTAAACCGACTTGTTAGAATGGATCAATTTGCTGGTAAGCTCTTTCGACGTAGTACCGGGTGGCATCTTGGTAGGCATCGTGGTTAGAACGTTGAAATTAGGTAAAGGWKAGGATTGATTGTCGATTGTGAGATAGTGATGCAGCGATGACCTAAAACACAATTTATGTCATCAACCCAAATGTTGTTTGCTGCTGTTTTCTGGAAAAGCATCGCACCAACAATTACAAGTTAAAACCACCATCTCCCACYGTGGAGAGACATATATAACATGTATCTTAATTGACAGGGATATACATGCAAAGAATGACAATCAGGATYGTGATTTGGGTTGTTGTTACTGGTTTGGGTTGTGGTTCGGATTTTGGTTTCYGTTTCTGTATCTGACAATTCAGAAAAAAACRAATAGTTGTGGTACAGGGTGTTCACGATTTTCTGCTTGGGTGGTGCAACGGATAAAAAATAAGTGCAAAAAGTCAGAGTGATTTGTTGTCTGGTAATGCAAACTTCTTGGATATCACAACGGTTAAACACTGTCACAACCTATGGTGACCTGTATCATCACACAAAAATGGGTTCACGAGGTGCCATGATTTCGCTTGGAGAAAACGCGACCAATGTGACATAAATACCAAGCATGAAGCATGTGAAATAAAAAAAGGGGGGTGGGGAATTAAAAAAAAAGGGAATCTATGGGATGTGAGGGGTCGGGAACACTTTTTGTGACGTAGTAATACTAGTCAAAAGGATAAATAGTTATTGATCATTCTTAAAAATGAAGTGACATAAAATCTGTGTCAGGAAGTGGAATTCTGCTTGTCCCTAGATTTTTCTGCTAGTGGAACCCCCCCCAACTTTCAGCTTCACTTTGCTTGAATATTTTAGTCACTACTACTAAAATCAACAGAAGACTTGTTGGTTGTTAGTATATTCTTTGCTCTTATTGGTGCATCACTTTCTCTTCATGGATCACACCTCTCTCAATATTGGATGGTAGACCCAGGTAGGCCTTTTATACATAATAGTAGCTCCTACTATTCCTCTATGGTTCTTTGAGYCTTCCTGTTGGAATTCTCTCTCCTATTCATGGTGTATTGCTTGATGGGATATGGTGGGACTAGAACAATGATCATCGTCTCTGCAGTCAACAAGAAACCACTTCCCAAAAGCAAGCCATGCACTGATCATGATTGACATACTACTAGAGAACTGGGCACATGTGTTTTCTCTCTGTCCTCAAACTCATCCATATGAGGCCATTCTCTTTCCCATTGACACTGAATCATATCTTTCCACTGCCTCCAAGAACCTGCTTCTTGTGGTGGTGGGAGGACCACAATGAAGAATAATGTTTCTTCTTATGTGTCTGGAATCCATGCATATGATTACACAGGATCTTTTTATTGCTCTTTTTGTTTGATATCCTATTAAATCATGTGGTAGTTACATAACGTAGATTCTGGGCCCTCTGGTGCAGGTACCCACGCCCACATCCTCCTTTTCAAATTCCTCCCCTAGGAAAATGTGGGTTATTTTTGGTGAAAAACAACCCATGTTTTAGAATTTGGGATAACCCACTTTTTAGAATGGTGGTTTATTCCATGGGCAAAATAACCCGAGTTTTTAAAACGTAGATYATTTCATTTGAAAAATATCCCACAAAAATCTTGCCCCTGAATGTTGGATTTCAAAGGGGGATGCTCGTGCATGGGTTCCCGSAGGGACCTGTTTCTACTGAAAGGGAATGACCCATTTGWCTCTTTGTTCTTTACGTACCCTTTTTGGTTCGAATTAAGACGTGACAGCTTTTTAACRGTAGGGATTCTACAGGACTCTACGTGTGGAACAATAGTCTTAATTCAGACCACAACAGGCAAGTTGTCACTTAGTTCCACATAGAACCAAAAAGGAACTATTTTATACCGTACGGAGGATGCTGAAACTACGGAGTTATGGAGGACACTGCTGCTACTGCTGCTACTACTACAGAGGATGCTGATATGGATGCTGATATGGATGCGATGCTGATACGGACGCTGATATGGATTCGCTTATGGGGGACGCTTGCTGATACTACGGAGGACGCTCGCTGATACGATACAGATGCTTGCTGAGCTGAGCTGAGCTGGTGATACGATACGATTTTTCGTCAATATTTTAGCTGTTGCTTAGATCTCCTSTTTCTTGTAAACCACTTGGTYGATCGCTCYGCTACTTYCGTATCCTTGAGCCCTTAATGTAAGGATTAGCACAGTTGTCTTGTGATCATGATTGGTTTGATATTGATGAAGAACTAAAGAGGTGACAGCTTGCTAGTATGCTGGAGGTTGTGTTAATGAGTTTTTTTTTCGGTGCGCAGAGAAATCAACCAGCCGGAAAAGGTTCTCTGGCAAGAAACATATACAATATGCACATGTATCGAAGGACAAGAGAAAACCCTTTCCGGCTAACGGATTCTCTAATTCTGATTGGTGCTTTTGCTAGAGTTAAGAAGGAACCAAAGATAGCTAAAAACTGGCTCGTTTTATGTACTCATAACCTGTTAGAAATCAATAGTCTTAATTTGATCTCAAACAAGTACCTGTTTGGGTTCGAATTAAGAYGTGACAGCTTTTTAACGGTAGGGATTCTACAGGACTCTACGTGTGGAACAATAGTCTTAATTCAGACCACAAAGGGCAAGCTGTCACTTAATTCCACCTGGAACCAAAAAGGAACTATTTTATATCGAATTATTTCCTATTTGGGAGCTTTCCGAGCTGTTTTTTTTGCTCACTTTTTGAGAAATCGAATCGGTGAAACGAAATCGATTTCCGGAKACTAGTTATTAACATGGAATAGAATCGAAATCGRAATCRATTCCAAGAACAGATTTCTCTTAACATAAAAWAAATAAATCGCTTACTACTGGAGCGCTCTCTAAGGGGCTAACTGGAGCGCTCTCCAAGGCGCTWACTACTGGGCTTCACTCTTATATTTCCAAGCTCGGAACGACCTTTTTTCCTCTCAGAATTCACGTCGGCGAAACAAAATYGACATCCGGACACTGCTTATTTGCATGCAATAAAATCGAAATCAAAATTGATTCCAAGAACAGATTTCTCTTAACATAAATTACACTTACACTTCAGCAACTTCACCAACTACACCAGGATCAGTATCAACTAAGYCTTTCACTCCCTCCAGTACCTCAACTGACATATTAGAGGCAACTCTCTCTTCTTCCRTCAAACTGGCAAGGAAAGTTAGTGCTTGGTTCTTCAATCTCTCCCTCTCTCTTCCATAGGCAGTTTCTCTGATTGTTATTTCATCCTCTTTCAGTTTGTTTAGCAAAGTCTCATCAGAAGCAGTCCAAGAAGCTGATGGAGGTGTGGGAACATTTTTCACTGTCTTCCACAAATCCAACAGCTTGTCTTTCTTTGCAGGAATTTTCTTTTGCTGCTTTCCACTGGCACAAAACCTTCAGAGTAGACACTGGGATGATCTTTGCATCTTCATCATTCTTAACATCTTTTCCCTTTGAAGCAAAATTCTGAATGAAAC
>CAACVS010000560.1:3541-14511 GCA_900660405.1 Pseudo-nitzschia multistriata
ATTTGGGTGTTTTTGCAACACAAAAAGAAGGACTCGTCTAGAAAATCTCAACCATCTGTACAGGGGAGTGGAGGTAAGTCCAAAAACCATACTCAATGTTCTGGCTGATGATCCTCTTGTTCTGTACCAAGTCAACACCAACGCTAGCCCAACAGTTGGGGTTATCAGTCTTGGTTTCCCCTTCGGTTTGCCTTCCTTCGTAAACAGTCGAGGTCTGATTTGCTCAGTGTTTTTGTCGACTGTATATCCATCAAAAACTGGTTGAAAGAGGCTGAGGAGATCCCTGAACACAGGATGGTCCACACCACAGCAGTTGAGAAGAGCCTGGTCATCACCAGAACCAAACAGATAAGTGAATGGGGAWTCAGTACACCCCATAAGTGCAATCCTTGGCATCCTCCTGTCTCGACAGCGCTTGTCGTGAAGGGACAGCCGATGGCTCGTTTCCTCCTCCTCCTCCTGTTGCTCCTGCTGGAGAGCCCATGCAATTAAAACTACCTGAAAGGACATTTTTCCTGTGTAGGAGCAATCGATTGCCAAATAGTGAGGGTAGGGACTGTTTCGGAAGGATACCGACTGTTGTTATTCTTTTCTTTCTTCGGAGAAGGAAGGATTCAGTTTTTGAGGATTCTGTTTCCGAAGTTTTGAAGGCACGTGAAAATCCCAAAGTTCCCGCCCACTTTGGAATTTTGTGAAATTGCATGCAATKTATACAGGATTCCAAATTCCGAAAATGGGGGGAAAATATGTAAGTTGAGATGGAAATCTGTGTCTTCTCTACCACTGAAAGTGATTCCCGAAAACATACCGGAAAATATGTTATCGGGAATGACCCATTGCGGTGAATTTCCGCATAGTACATGTAGTACATACGTACGATATCTATATATACCAAGAAGTACGTAGTGTACTTCGTACTTGAAAAATTAGTAAGTACTAGTACGTACCCGTACCATACTTCGTAGTAGTACATATTGGGTCATTCCCGATAGTCTAGAAAGTCTAAATTTTGATAGACAGACAGACCAAATTTAGACTTTCTAGTCCAAATTTTGAAGGCCCCCCCCCCCCCGGCCTTCAAGATTTCTAAATCTAGACCGGAATCCAAGAATCAGATTCCGTTGTAGGACTCAACTGAAATGGCACGCGCCAAATATAAGAATGGTTAAAAATTTAGTTTCTAATAGAACATTGCACATGTCTCTTAAAACATTGACAAGGCGCCTGCTCTTGCCTCTTAAAACACAGGCGCCATCATACTTGACAGACAAAGTACAATGTCCCACGTCTTAGTCACTGCTCTTCTTTATCTTCGATCGAGACAAAGAGCTAACCAACTGCAGGAGGCGCTGTATCAAGGGAAGATTCCTCACACAATATTCATTCCGCGAGCAAAGAGGACGATGCCGTCACCTACCGGTCCTTATGCAACTATTCCTCCTTGCAATGGGGGGCGCTTCCCTCCAGCAGCACCCATTCCTCCCCCGGGAGGGCAATCAACAAAGAAGAAGACTGGCCGTAAGGGCGGTACTGCAAACTACACGGAAGACGAGCTTATCTCGTTGATGACCCTCATCAAGGAGATCCTCCCCATTGGTAAGAGTGATTGGGACATGGTGGCTTATAAACACGGACAAGACTGGCATGGTAGATCTAAGGAATCCATTAAGACCAAGTTCAACCGATTGAGGAGAATGAAGATGCCTACTGGGAATCCCAACATTCCCGAGTCAGTCCGGCTTGCAAGAGAGGCCCATAGATTGATTGGGATAAAGGCAAATATTGGAAATGGAGAGGAGACCTATGATCCAATCAAAGGTTACATCGATGATGAGGATGAGGAGGACTTGGAGGAGGACGCTTTGAACACCCCAGCAAAATCAAGCAACAAGACAGCGTCGACTTCCAATTCGACCGAGGATGATGAGGAGCCCATTGTCGAGGAGCCCATTGTCGTGGTCGCACGACTGCCACCAATGCCAAAGAAGAGAACATATGGAAGGCTGAAGAAGGAACTTGCTGACCAGGATGCTGTTCTTAAGGATTTCCTCATGCAACAGGATAAGAGGGAAGCTGAAAGAGCAAAAAGAGCTGTTGAGATGGAAGCTGAAAGAGTGAAAAGGGAAGACGCAAGAGACCAACGTTGGCTTACCATGGCTGAAACAATTGCCTCCTCAATGGCCTCTTCGATGGCCTCCACAGTGGCCTCCACAGTGGCGTTGGCGCTCACCAGTACTAACAAGCGCCCACGCACTGATTCCCATGGTGAAAGCAACTAATTTCGATCTTGTTAGCAATGATTAACGATTACAAGGTTAACGATTACACGGTTACGATTCAACACACAGCAAACAGCAAAATAATGAGCTCATCGATTAGCAATTAGTTCTTTCTCAGTACGCGTTACGCCGTGTTGTTCCAAATTTTTGCCGTATCGGTTTTCTTGCATACCTTTCGTGGGAGTCGATGTAACCGGAATATACTGCAATGAAGACTAATATCTTCAGCGCAAAGAGGTAACAATGCGATGTCTCAATATATAATGTAATGAAGATATACCATAAAACCAATGCATGTGAGTGCCGATCAATGCATGTGTTTTGAAGGCGAACTCCGGTTCGTGGGATTGCATCACACGTGCTTACTATGAATTTCGGTACTTCTAGTCCCGGTTTTCATTTTTACTATCAGCAAATTAGGAACAACACGGTGTAACGCGTGCTAACAAGGAACTGCTCTGCTGCTTCGTAACGTACTGCTCACTATTTCATCGTACTACTAAACTAATGCATAAGATCTGTCGTGAACTAAACAGACCTCAACGAAACTAACCAACCTCCCCCTCCACCATGGTGGACTCCTGTAAGTTTATGCTGCGTTGCTTTGCTTCGATTTGCGTTGCTGCGTTGAATCGATACGCGTTGCGTTGCTGCTTAATCGTTGCATTGAATGGATTGAATTGAATCGGAACCGAATCGTTGTTGCGTCGGTCGCGTTGAATCGTCGTTGCGTTTAATTAATCAGTCTTTAATGAATCTAACATCCTCTTGTTTGACCATGGGAATTATTCAAAGAATGCATTGTTTCCAACTGGAGACACAGTCCTCCCTGGATGAAAGTATCCAGCAGCCAACGCCTCAAGGGTATGAGGTGCCTCCATCGCCTCCCGTGTCGCCTCTGCGGGCGGCGTCTTCATGAAGACGGTCAAGATCTGGTTGTGTCCAATGGTACTGCATTGGTAATTGTACAAGTTGATCATTAAGTGAATGATCACCTTCCTCTCCCCGAAGTCCTCCAACCTAAGCCTATCCTTCATCCTTGGGAATTGCCCTTGGATCATCCTCATCCCCCACTCTGACATCTGTCTAAGTGACGTGGCGTCCCTATTTAATAGGAGCCTTTCCGGATCACCCTCTGGATCTGTTTGAGAACTTTGAATTAGGAAGGGCCTTCCTAATAAGCCAAAAGCTGAATCAACAACCACCTTTGCCCCTCCAGCAGCACTACAGTCGGCGTCCAATTGCTCCATCTTGTCATAGATGCCATAGTCACTGATGGTACTGTCATGCCACGTGCCAGGGCAATTGAAAGTTCCTATGCGGATCCTGCCATCAGGTGCAAAGACAAAGACCCCATTCACGTAAGTATCTGCCTTCCATCCATTGAAGAAGACCTCCTGTCTGAGCCAGTCTTCTGAAGACTGGATCTCTGTCTTGAGTCCATCTGCTGCGGCCCAGACTCGATGTTGTCCAAGTCTTGGATATTTTGCTCCAATTGCTCTAATATAATCATTGATTTCTTGCTCACTTGGAAGACTGACCATGGCGAGTGGATGCTTATGAAGCACTGATAGGAGGATCTTCATGGAAAACTTGATCCATTTGTACATCACAGTCGATGTGAGACCAAACGCCATTGCCATTCCTCTTGCAACAGATCCTCTAGTCCTGTACCAGAAGAGCACTAGTCCCAGGCAACAAGTTGCATTTGCTTCCCTCGGCCTTCCCTGCTTTTTTCCACTGCTTGTGGGAGCAAGAAGAACAATCTCATTGTTCTCGTTGACTGAGTATCTGTTGAAAGCTGGAGCAAACAGCTGAAGGAGATCCCTGAAGACCCTGTGGTCCACACCACAGCAGTTGAGGAGTGCTTGGTCATCCCCGGACTGGAAGAGATAGACAAAGGGGGACTCAGCATATCTACGGATGGCTATGCGTGGTGTTCTTCTGTCCCTTCTGCGTCTCTCCTCGTTGGACTTCTGTTTTCCATCCCATTCATCCTTCAAGCGTGCTCTATGCTTGGCTGCAAAGTATATGCAAAGGGTCTCAATTACACCCATTGCGTCTCTTTTGTTTGCTGGGAGGAAACTCTTGTCTTTTGTTTACGGAACAGCTCAAATTTGTGAGCATTGTGATTTTTACTAATTATTTCCGTGTTAAAAATTTCATATTTTACTTAGTACCGAAAGACATACTGGCGCGCTTTTCCAGTCTTAGTCATTGCCGTTGGCGTGATTCCAAATTCCTTAAGAGCCAAAAATTTAGTCCGTTGGGACCTTGTTTTTAGTGATTCCCGTTAAACTAAAAGTCTAAACTAGACCTTTTAGAATTTTAGACCATCTAGACTATCGGGAATGACCCATTATGTGGGTGCTAATGCTATTGCTAAGGTACATACCAAGTAGTAGCACTTGCTTACTAGTGCTCTCGCTCTCCCTCGGGTACGAATAGTACGTACGGTACTGTACCGTATGGTTGTTGGTAGGTACGAGTAAGGGAACAAATCGTTCAACAAAAGCGAAACTTTTTGATTTTTGATGCTGCGTTGAGGAATTTCTTGGCGGGTCGGAGGATCTCTGGAAGCATTTCGATCAAAAATCGTACAGAACAGAAGAAGATAGCAGCAACAGCAACACTGATGCGACCGTAAATGCTGGTTTTTGTAGAAGAACATAGTTGCTGATTTTTTTAAAATACATCATGGTTGCAATCGACATTGAAGTACGGCCAGAACAAAATGCCGGTGATGGCAACGACAGCGAATCGAGTGGAAGTAGCGCAATCGTNTCATCTTTTGTCGAAAAGCCAGTAGTTGCCTGCCAGGTGTTCAACGGTGTGTTTCTCAAGGCACCAGACCTCGACAATCCAAGCTGAAACGGTAGTACCGGTTTGACAATGCAAATCACCGAAACGATGACGAGACTGCCCCAACCCTGCGCGGATAACATCGTCCCCTTCGTAGCTAATGTCCTGAAATAATTGTTGTGACTATGCCTAGCGATCTTTCACCATTTTGACGGTCGAGTACCTGGTGCGAGTACGTCGTCAATTTATGGTGCGATAACATCTGAGAAAGAACGATGATTCAGAGAAAAAAAACATCGGAGCGGGAAGCCACGGATAAGCCCATCGTACTGCGGTGAATTTCCGCATAGTACATGTAGTACATACGTATGATAGATAGATAGATATACGAAGAAGTACGTAGTGTACTTTGTACTTGAAAAATTAGTAAGTACAAATATACGTATACTCTTTAGTGTCGTACAACTACAGTACGTGTTTACAATAAAGAGTGAGCTTATTGCTGCTCAGATTGAGCTTGTGGCTCATTCACTAAGTATTCGTGATTTATCCTCACACCCGTACCATACTTCGTACATATTATGTGGGTGCTATTGCGAAGGTACATACCAAGTAGTAGCACTTGCTTATTAGTGCTCTCGCTCTCCCTCGGGTACGAGTACGTACGGTACTGTACAGTATGGTTGTTGTTACCGGTACGTAGGTATGAGTAAGGGAACAAATCGTTCAACAAAAGCGAAACTTTTTGATTTTTGATGCTGCGTTGAGGAATTTCTTGGCGGCTCGGAGGATCTCTGGAAGCATTTCGATCAAAAATCGTACAGAACAGAAGAAGATAGCAGCAACAGCAACACTGATGCGACCGTAAATGCTAGTTTTTGTAGAAGAACATAGTTGCTGAATTTTTTTAAATACATCATGGTTGCAATCGACATTGAAGTACGGCCAGAACAAAATGCCGGTGATGGCAACGACAGCGAATCGAGTGGAAGTAGCGCAATCGTCCCCAAATTACGGCCCARAGCAGGGTCCGCAAGACAACTCGGTCGAGAGCAACTCAATAGTGATGACTTCAGATCGAGCTTGCGTCGATCGCAATCTGCATTTGTAAGTCCTGCAAACCTGATTGGGTCGGTCMACTYGTATTTGACGTTAATTTATCAATATCACCTCTTTTCAATCTTTCTGTTCCACCGACAAAATTCTAATTTTGACAATATTTTGTAACCATTTGTGTAATCCAAACTTCATAGCTCCGAAGCAAAAATGAAGTGGTAGCTATGCCACAAAAGGAGCGAGTCAAGGTTCAAATTAAAAACTTTTTTAAGCGCGTTAGAAAGTCCGCAATCAGTGATGATTCAATAGACGCCCCGGCAGATCTAGAAAAGGCTGACGTCGATTTTCCAGTCAAAAGCAGCTCGCCACAATATCGACTAGAGACAACAACCAAAAGGTCTGTCTTGTGTTGTTTCAGGGGAGCAGTCACCGCAGCCGAGTTGTCGGACATCAAACCAAACAAACAACTGGCAAGCTTTTTGCATTGGATGTTTCGTTCCAACTTTTTTATTCTATTTTGTGTCATGTGCCTTTGCTTCTTCGGGCTGATCGTATTTTTTGCGTGTTTCATCATTGCAGCAAGTGAAATGAATGAAGACTGCGTTCGTGCAGGTGAGAAAGAAAGGTTCTATTTCATTTCTCGTCGTGGCGACGCTCAGACTACAGTTGTTTTTTTTAAATGTACCGATACATATGAATATCTCATTCGTTATTGGCAATTTTTGTTTGTCGCTTGCGAACTTTGAATTCATTTGGTAGGGGGTGATCCCGGTAAAACTTTTGGGGATGCCTTCACACTCAGTTGGACCACCTTTTCGACGGCAAGTTCATAGAAGAGGGAAAAAGTTGTTTATCGAAAGTGAATGCTCTTTGTCCGCCGACTGATGCAACGATTTACTAACGATATTGTCCTTGTTTTAATGCAGGTCGGATATGGAAGYCTTTACCCAGCCTTGAGTCACGAGAATGATAGCCCAGACAACTGCATTTTTATTACTTTCATATGTTCTATGGAATCCTTTGTTGGCGTCCTATACTCCGGGTTCTGTGGTGCAATATTATTTGGAAAGGTGTTGAGGATCCAGTCCCACGCTCAGGTAATTTTTTCTGATGCGATCGTTATTCGGTATGGCAGCGGTTTACAGGAAAAACATGATGACGACCACAGCCATGATGATGATATAGGCGAAGATGGAAGCGAAGAGAAGAAAATTCCGTGTCCAGTTTTAGAATTTCGGATTGTGAATCGTTTATTTGATGAGCCTGGGGGGGAGATTATGGATGCAAGTCTCAATGTTGTAGCGAACATAAATGCCCGTGATGCCGACCCGGTTTTAGTTGATGCATTGAACTCTTCACAGCGCTCAAAAAAACTTCGAARGTATACTTATCGAAGTGACGACTTTTACGGTAGCAATAGCTATGGACATCGGCACTTAAATACCTCTGATTCCTTAATGAGTGATACTATGAGTGAGGGATCTGGACGTTTGTCATTAGACTCTCGACGGTCAAAAAAATCTATCTCTTTCGTGAGCTCTCTCATTTCACGAAATCATCGGACAGTTGACGAAGATCCATCTTCGAGGTTGGTTGGCAAGCGAATATTTTCCAAAATGTATTTTGAACAGTGCGAACATCCCTTTTTCAAACGTGTTTGGGTTGGACGGCATATCCTCAATGGAGAATCTCCACTTGTTAGGCCACGTGTGAAGCGACTCATTCGCAAAAATGACGGATTTTGGCCAGAGAAATTGAACGATTATACGTCTGTGCGGAGGAGTTTGTTATTCAATCAAATTCTTGTATCCCTCAACGGTGTTTCCAATTTGAATGCCCATGAAGTTTACGCTCAAAAAATCTACGACTTTGTTGATATGAATGTCGGTTATCAGTTTGTCAACACATTATACAAGGATGTGGATGGAAGACTCAAAGTAGACACAGATCTCATCAATGATGTTCGGGAGCAATATGGTGGGGGCGGGGAACCCTTGATTTTGGAGGAAAAGTCATAGTTTATCATTGTTTCACCTTTGGTAACCGATTGCTTGTTGATATCATAAYGCACTTTAAAAACATTGTAGTCAATCCATGGACCAGTAAATCATCTTGGAACCAAGCTGTTATAAAACTGACTTTTGGTGCTTTCTGATTCAATCCTCTAATAGTTCTTTTGTGCAGTGCGTACCAAGTAATAGTCCATGAAGTACGTGTTTACAACAAAGATTGATGAAGTACTTTGTACGTGTTTACAGCAAATACTGATGTTACTCACTAGCTACTCATGTTTTTGGCTTCCAAACTCTTACCAGGACTCTTTAAACATGAAGTAGACCAAAATTCTAACCCAAGCATAACAGGCATCCATAAAGTACATTAGTACTACTAGTACTACTGTAGTCAATGGACTATTCCTGTTCTTATAGAATCGCTAAACCTGTACTAGATTTTGGACATTTATTACTTTTATTATCACAGGAATCAAAATTTCAATTGATGGAATGAGAGGAAGGCTGGCTCCTTTGGGAATCTGGTGGAATCTTAAATACTACTACTAGTAGTAGCTACTACTACTAGTAGTTCAACATACTACTAAAGACTACTAAATAGAGGAATGCGCATAGTTTAACATAAAGACTACAAAAAAGAGGCACACGCATGATGGGCCTTTGTGTTGAGTCTTTCAACAGACTCATTCGTGAGTGCTAGAATGGCAAATTTGAGCCCACTCAAAAGTAATAAAATTTGTTATAGATGTGCTAAATTTTCGGTCTGTCAGTCTATCAAAAGTAGCAATTCTATGGGAATATCCCAAAAGTCTGATAAATTATTTCACATCGTCGAGAAGAAAAAAGAAATAAGGCTGCCGCGACTCAAAATTGAAATCAAACGTGCAAACCTCACTTTTGATCTCAACCAATATCGTACCAGATGTCTCACAACCGCACAAAACAGAAAAGCGCCAAAAAATTATGCACAGTATGTCGCACTCGTCCGTCCCCCCTTCTACCGTCCGTGCCGGTACAAACTCACTCCATGTTCGTACGAGTACGTATGAGGTTCCCATATCGTAGGAATATTTGTGTACACGTATTACGAGTACTCGTACTTGGTACGCTACAAGCACCCTCCGGTTCCTACAGCACTACATCTTCCCCTACCGTACGGTAACGAAACACATTCCGAGATTATCTTTATTTCTTGGAAGGTTTTGACATGAAAACACCCTCGTCTCTAATAGAACCAAATAGAAAAGGGAACGCTTTACAATTCGAACAAAATGTTACCACCAACTTCGTATACAACGCTGYTACTGGATATGGATGGAGTCCTAGCAGAGGTGTCACAGTCCTATCGAGCTTCAATTGTAGCGACATGCCACAAATACGGAGCCAACTCCGTAACTTTGGATGTAATAGGAGATTGCAAAGCGAAAGGCGGTTGCAATAATGATTGGAAACTTTCTCTCGATTTGATCAATCAAGATCCCAATGGACAGAAGGGACTGACTTTGGATGAAGTAACGGAGACTTTTGAGGAATTCTATCAGGGTACCGAAGGCACGCCTGGCCTGTGCGAACTAGAAAGCCTCATTCCTGACAAGAAAATCCTTGAGGAATTGAAAAAGCGATCGAAAAAAATTGGAATTGTGACAGGAAGGCCAATCAGTGATTGCGAAAAATTTCTGAAATTGCATGGATTAGATCACCTTGTGGATTGTTCTGTGTGCATGGAGGATGGTCCTGCGAAACCTGATCCTTTTCCTGTCTTAGAATGYTGCAAGCGATTGGGCGTCGAACCGTCGAAATCTGTTGTTTTGGTTGGAGATACGCCTGATGATATTCGAGCTGCTGTTGCTGCTGGTTGCAGTGGGGTGGGAGTGGCTACTCCAGAGGCAGTCGAGGAATTGGCAACGAAAGGAGAGACCTACGAGAAAGCGAAACTTTGTATAGCAATGAAGGAATGTGGAGTAGATGTCATCTTCGAACCAGGTTTTGAGAAGCTCATTGATTATTTTCCAGAGGTAGAGTAATTGATCTAAAAATCTTAATGCCATGTTTAACTTCATGAAMTAGAAGAGGTGGTAGGGATTTATGAACTAAACGAGGTGCTAGGAGAGCCAGAATCATTACTCTGGAGGAACGATACTCCCAGTTGCCGTAAGGGATAGCACCTGCAATAGAGTGGTACCAGTATGTACTAAAGTACAGAGCATGTTAGATTTGGGGGGGAAGTTGGAGAGTTTGGTCTTATGGGACTGCTGCTGCTGGGGAGTAACAATAAGAACAATCAGGAGCAGATGAGTAATAGCAGTTCTAGCGGAACAAGAAGAAGCCCTCGCAGARCCTCTATGTCATTGATTAAGATCAGTGATATTGTAWGCTCAATCACATGTTGAAATCTTTAGCAGGGGACTACCAAATCTATGCACTCCTATTCTTCAAAGTGTGCTCAGAAGGGCTTGTTGAGCAATTTGTTTTAAGTATGAGTACTAGTGTATTTCGTACCTGTWCTATAAAAAATAATAATATTTTGAGATTAAAAAAACTGCTTCTTGTACTAAATACTGTACAACTTGTCTACAAATATTTTTTGCTTCTTTTTATTGGGTGATTCCTGCTGTTATAGCTAAATTTGATAAACAGACAGACCAAAAATCTAATACATGTTGTTATAGATTTAGAATTTTTTGGATGGGTCTTTGGACCCCATCCAAAATGTGCTAGATCTATGATGGAACCCAAGCATCAAGAAAGTCCGTTGTAAGATTCAACAGAAAGCAATCCAGAACCTTAACACTACTGGACAAAATTTAGACTGAGCTATCCT
>CAACVS010000561.1:5059-16628 GCA_900660405.1 Pseudo-nitzschia multistriata
ACATCCGTTCGGTCCGGATGCACGCATTGCGGTGCCGATGGAGGAGGTCGATGCGGTATGTTCGGTGTCCTGTTGGAGGCGCGTGAGTGTTGGGAACGCACCATTTGGAGAGGGCCTTGATAAAAAAAAGAGGAAATCAGGAAGCTTACTTTCTGTCAGCAAATACCCTCTGCGAATAGATGAAAAAGAGTTACAATAAAAGTTACTGTTACTAGGGGCGATCATTGTGAATTCATTCTTGCCATTGTTCATACTACTAGCTATTACTAGCTACCAGCCGTAACAAGAGGCCGGTGGTGACTGTTGATGTTTGCAATCATCATCATCATATATGCCGACGAGAGTGCGTTGCGGTATGTAGTACCAAAGTGCAGCGAGTGCTCGACGCAACCGAGCTTCTCGTTCCTATCCTATCTACCGTGTATCGTTTCTAGCAACACGGTTTGCTTTGCACTCCAACGCAGGACACCGGCTCCGAACCATGCCGAGGAGTCCCGTGTGTGCCCCACCTCCCGGTCCTCGACGATGGACGTCGCTGGGGGATGGACCTCTCCGTGTCCCGGCCGTGGCCTTGGTWCAGCGTGCGTTTCGGTTGGTTGGTCGGTTGGTTTGCGGGCTTGCCTGCTTGCTTTCTTGCTCGTTCCGTTCGGTTCGGTGTTTTTGGGTGCTACGCCGGACGATCCTTCGGATCAAAGTAGTAGTCCTCGTATTGGATCCTCGCCGCCAGCTCGGGGTGTTGATAGGCATGGCGCGGCTGGGCTCCGGTGGACCCGTCCGAGGCCGTGTAGGTGTAGAGCCGGGTTGTGGCGATCGAGGGCCCCCCGAGGGCGGACGCCATGGCCACGTAGGTCGACTTGGCAAAGCCGACCAGCTCCTTGCGGGCCTTTTTGAGGAAGCAAAAGTCTTCCATGGCAGGGTCGCCGGRGGCGGTCGGGGAGGGATCGGTGCCCGGGGAGAAGCGGACCGTCAGGTTCCGGGCCCTTAGTGCTTCCACCAGCCCGTGGGCACCGGTGTTGTTTTTGAGCGAGTCCTTCGCCAGGTTCCGGCCGGCCAGGGCCAGCTTCCCCCCGCTCTCCAGGTTGGCAAAGAGCTCGTTCGCGATCCGGTCCCCGGGGAGCTCCTCGAAGCCCATTTTCCGGCGGCGGTCCGGTCTGGCAAACTCGGTGCCAAAGTTCCGGTAGTGCAGGACGGATTCGTCGGGCCCCGGGGGGGCCTCCAGCGTCGACCCGCAGCACGCTTCGTCGTCAAAGGCGAGGAGGGTCCGGACCACCTCGTCGTAGTAGAGGTCCAGGTACCCACTGAACATGTCGTCGAGGCGGACCATGGGGACCGGGACGCGGTGGTGGTCTTTGTGGCTGGACGTGGTGTTGGTATCGGTGCTTTCGCTGCGAACCGCGTCCCTCCCGAGGCCCCTTAGGTAGTCAGCCAGGACGCGCAGGTGCTTCCGGCTGGTCTCCAGGCTTAGATATTTGTCGAGGCCAAAGCCCGGGACCCCCGTCGCCTTGGCGTCGATCTCGTCGAAGTATCCCTCGTTCAGCAGTTTGTTGCCCAGACCGAGGTCGATCCCCCGAAAGTATGGGAGGCACCGGAGCAGCTGGCGGGCCGTCCTGGTGGCCTTTTCCCTGACGCGGTTSCGGCGATCGACCTGCATGGCRAAGACCAGCCGGGAAGCGATCCCGAACTCCTCCGCGGCCATCTTGGCGACCCCCMAGCCGTAGACGATCTTGAACAGGTTGTTCGCAAACTCGCCGCTGAGCAAGACCAGAAAGGTGACGGGGATTGTTTCGGTGCCGTTGGCAGTGGCTTCCGACCCGTAGCCCTCCAAACTCTGGTTGCCGACCGGTTTCGTTCGAATCGGGAAGAAGAGCGGCTGCTGTTCCTTCGGCTGCGGTGTTTTTTTGGGAGGGACGGTTTCCGTTTCCGTTTCTGTTTCGGTTTCAGTGTCGCCACTGCGTGTGTTTTGGTCTGTGCTGCTGTTAGAAATGGGAACGGGTGTGTCGAGAATAGCATCAAGGCCGCTGTTTGTGCGGTTGTTGACGGTGTTGTTGGTGCTACTGTTGTTGGTGCTGCTGTTGACGGTGTTGTTGGTGCTGCTGTTGACGGTGTTGTTGGTGCTGCTGTTGTTGGTGCTGCTAGAGACAGACACAGTCAATTTCGGAGTGTCCATTGTGGAGAGTGCCAGCAACACACCGAGCTGGTTCCGCTCGCGGCCGATGGCTGCCACCGCCAGAGCTAGCACCACCGCGATCCACCAATACTTTGCGTGATGGGATCTCATATCCGTTCCTTTCCTTTCCTTTCCTCTCGAACCGAGTTCGCTCGAACCGGTTTCGATTGCAATGTCCGATGCCAAGAGAAGCGATTACAATCGGTGCGATACGGTCCAGACTCACACCCACTCCATCAACGTCAACGTCGACGTCAACATCAACGTCAACACCGAGCTGCTTGGTTTGGTTTATTGGCGGACCGAGTGAAAAAGTACAAYGAGTCCGAAACAGAAACATTCTCGTTTCAATGTCCATGCCAGTCRCGCAGTCACGTCGAGTTCACGAGTTGCTTCCTGGTACGTTCAGTTCGTATTGTACCATAATATCGTACGTACCGATACGTACTGTTCTGTCATTTGTCACGCCATTCCGTATCGTACAGTTCGTACAGTACTTGGTATGGTACTAAACTAAGTTCAAAAGCAATATGATATATGATCATATGTCTGGTATCTTCAGAGACTAATAATCATACGTGCGAATAAGGTTATGAGCCAGAAGAACGAGGGGTGCGAGGACAGACCTTTTCTCGGAACGACATACGGTATCGTTCACCCGCGCGTCTCACGTACGGTACCGTAGTACGGTACGGTACCATATTACCGTATGGTGCTGGTTTCTCGAAGTCCACGAACAGCGTGTACGGTAAAGTTCGTACGGTACCGTACTAATATGTCATTCCAAGATACGGGACTTTTTTCGAACGCCACCGCCTTCCATCCTTTCCCCGCGAAAGGAAATTCGAGAGGACAACCAAAACCAAAACTTGCATACCGGTAATGGTACTTTACTCATACTCGTACTTGTTCTCGTACCCGTGCTCGTAGATGTAATGTATCGTATCGCAATCGTACCTACCGGTTGTGTCGGCGCGGTACGGGATCGATGTACGGCGCTGCTACGCAACGGCTGCTATCCTGCGCTGACACGAGGGAATTGCACCTGCCGACACAAGGACTCGGGACGCCACAAGGATTGCATCGGGTTTGTATCGAATTCCCACCGTTCTGTTCTGGTCACACAACACGACACAACACAACTCAACTCAACTCAACTCAACTCAACTCAACTCAACACTACATCCACCGAAGCACACACACCATGTCTTCCAAGTGGCACCAGAAAAAGGCCCGGCAGGCCGAATTTGCYTTCGAGAAGKCCCTCCAGASCCGCAAGGACGAGGAGATAGACGTGAGCGTCCTCRTCAAGAGCACCGCGATGGGGGGCGGGGACGACGAGCTCTTCGAAAAGAAGCTGAGCAAGGAAGAAAAGAAGGCCCTGGCCAAGAAGAAGCGCGAGGCCAAAAAGGCGGCCAAGAACAAGGGCAAGAAGGGAGGAGGAGCGGACGCCGGGAACGACAAGGACGACGAGGAGGACCTGGCCCGGAAGATGGAGGCCCTGGGCGGGGCCGGCGAGGAAGGAGGCCCCCAGGGAAGCGGSAAGACCGCGGACGACGGGATCGACCACGAGGCGTCGGACGCGCTCGCGGCTGCCGGGACGGTCTGCACCTTTGCCACCAGCCGCAAGGGCGTCGACGCCCGGGCCCGGGACGTCAACGTGACCAACGTCACCCTCCTGCACATGGGGGCCGTCCTGCTGGACGAGACCTCGGTGGTCCTCAACCACGGGAACCGCTACGGGCTGGTGGGGAGGAACGGCTGCGGCAAGTCCACCCTGCTCAAGGCGCTGGGGGCCCGGGCCCTGCCGATCCCCAACTCGATCGACATTTTCTTTCTCAAGGAGGAGGTCGAGCCCAGCGACACGCTCTCGGCMMTSGACGCCGTCATGGAGGTCGACGAGGAGCGGACCAAGCTCGAGAAGCAGGCGGAGGACCTCAACCAGCTCATGACGGACGTCATCGACAACCCCGAAAAGTTTGCTTCGGCCTCGGACGGGGACGGGGACGCGGCCAAGACCCCGGAGGACCTCCAGGAGGAGATCATGGACGCCCTCAACGCGGTCTACGAGCGCCTGGACGCCCTGGACGCGGACACGGCGGAGGTCCGGGCCCGGTCGATCCTCAGCGGCCTCGGATTTACCCACGARATGCAGGCCAAGAAGACCAAGGACTTTTCCGGGGGCTGGCGGATGCGGGTCAGCCTGGCCCGGGCCCTCTTTTTGCAGCCGGTGTGGTGAGTGCGACGCGACGCGACGCGGTGCGGTGCGGTGCGGTGCGGTGCGGTGCGGTGCGATGCGATGCGATGCGATGCGATGCGATGCGATGCGATGCGATGCGATGCGATGCGATGCGATGCGATACGATACGATGCGGACGACACGACGCGGGAAAGACTGCGAGCCTTCGAGCCGTTGATGGCCGTGTGGGTGAAACGAACGGGTGTGGAACCAGGCCGCGTGGCTCACCATGCTGTTTCTCTTGTTTTGATTGTTTTTGTTTCCRTCTGTTTTTGTTCCATTCTGTCTCGATTCGTTCCTGCTTGGACGCCACCTGCCACGCAACAGCCTGCTGCTCGATGAACCGACCAACCACCTGGACATGGAGGCCGTCATCTGGCTCGAAAACTACCTCTCCAAGTGGGACCGAATCCTCCTGCTGGTCAGCCACTCGCAGGACTTTCTCAACAACGTGTGCTCCCACATGATCCACTTTACCAACTCCAAGTCCCTCGTCTACTACGACGGAAACTACGACCAGTTCGTCAAGACCAAGTCCGAGAAGGAGGAAAACCAGTGGAAGCAGTACAAGTGGGAACAGGACTCGATCAAGCAGATGAAGGAGTACATCGCCCGCTTCGGACACGGTACGGCCAAGAACGCCAAGCAGGCGCAGTCCAAGGARAAGGTCCTCCAGAAAATGATCCGGGCCGGCCTCACCCCCAAGCCGGAGGAGGAAAARATCCTCAACTTCAAGTTCACCGATCCGGGACACCTCCCCCCGCCMGTCCTGGCCTTCCACGACGTCTCCTTTGGCTACCCGGGGTGCGACCCCCTCTACAAGAACGTCAACTTTGGGGTCGACCTCGACTCCCGCGTCGCCCTGGTCGGCCCGAACGGGGCCGGAAAGACCACCCTCGTCAAGCTCATGGCGGGGGAGCTCAACCCGACCCTCGGGGACATCCGGCCCCACGGCCACCTCAAGCTCGGCCGGTTCACCCAGCACTTTGTCGACGTTCTGGACCTGGAAAAGACCCCCCTCGAGTTCTTTGAGACCCTCTACCCCAACGATCCCCGCGACGAGCAGCGCAAGTACCTGGGCCGGTTCGGCGTCAGCGGCCAGATGCAGGTCCGCAAGATGGCGGAGCTATCGGACGGACAGAAATCACGCGTGGTCCTCGCCAAGCTCGGGCGGGATGTCCCCCACATCCTCCTTTTGGACGAGCCGACGAACCACCTGGATATGGAGAGCATCGACGCCCTGGCCAAGGCCGTCAACGAGTTCGACGGAGGCCTGGTTCTGGTCAGCCACGACATGCGGCTGATCAGCCAGGTGGCGGAGGAGATCTGGATCTGCGACAACCGCACCATCACCAAGTACCGCGGAGACATTATGAACTTCAAGATGGACATGCGCCACCAGATGGGCATCGAGGGAGAGCAGGCGGYGGCCTCCAAGGGAGGAAAGCTCCAGGGAGACGCCAGCGTCAAGGCCAAGGCCGAGAAACCCAAGCCRAAACCACCTCCGRMGAAACCCCCCAAGCTGGAGGTCCTTTCGCCGGCRGCGGCGACGAAACCCGCCGGGGTCACCACCATCCGGGAAGAACCGCCAGCGGCACCGGCACCCACCGTGGCSTCGGCGGTCCCGGATTCCCTCGCCACCAAGGCACCACCGGCCGCCAAGAAGGCCGACGATGCCTCCACCGTGGCCACGGTGGCGTCCACCGGCAGCGGAAGCACCGCGACCGGTGGCGGTGCAACCGCTGCCGCCCCGGCCAAGAAGCGGTACATCCCCCCCCACCTGCGGAAAAAGATGGCCGCCGAGGCCGCRGCGGCACAAAAGTAGAGCGGCGGACGCGGTTCGATTCATATCGAATCGATTCAGTTTTTGTTCGGATGGTTCGGTTTGCACCGCCGGTGGCACCCTTCCCACTGCCCGCACGAATTAGATAATATAAACAGTCTTTTTTTAGGAAGTCCACTGCTGACAGTAGTACTATGTAACAATTTCGTAACTATGCAATACTAGAATCTAGGAAAACAAACATAGCTCGTTTCTCCAATAAGTGTTCCAAGAATGTGTTTGCGTCAATTGGCTTCGAGGAAGCCACTGAAAAAATCGATTCTGGAAGATTCGGGCGTTCGGGCAGCACGGGGAGCCGAATCGGAGCATCATGGATTCCCATAGGTTTGCATCTCCTGTCTATAAGTCGGTAACAGGACCGCGAGAGAAACACCAGAACTCTGTTTGTCGTTGTCGGTTTTTGATCTTTGCTGAGATGGAAGATCTCCTCCTACCTCGTCTTCTACACTGGGAGCTTCTGAGCTGGGACATAAATTCTCTTCAATGTCTTCTGTTGCCCCTGCTATTGCGGATCCCCATGTTTTCATTCATAACACACATGCATATAAACCAAATAAACTCATATATCCTACCCTCACCTTCATCGGCGTGTCTTTACCAGCTCGCACGGCCCGCACGCACCTCTGGATCGAATGACAATTCTCCTGTTCGAGCAATCTTTGCCAGGTGCTCCCCGGCCGTCAAATCACCAATTTTGCACTGCCTCGGGTTATAGTCGTTCCAGTCAAACGCGAGTGCATCGAGTCTCTCACGAATGGTGTTCTCGTTGTAGCCAAATTCCTTGGCCAAATACTGTGGCAGCTTCAACTGCATGATTTTCATGCCAATGTTCAGGCCCGCAAGATTGTCCTGGTTGTAGTGAACGCCAGCCACAGARCGCCCATACGATACCGCATAGTCGGTTCTGAGCGCCTGTTCGTATTGTTCCGGTTTGAGATCAACCACCGCCGGCAACCATGTGCTGAGAGTGGATCCGGCTGAGTGCATGGCAGGCCAGGAGGGATGGAAGGGGCATCCTTTCTCGTAGGCAGTAAACTCTGGGGCAGACCCGAGGTTCATTTCCTTGACCATTTCCACGACRTCTCGTGGGATTCCATCATCAGTAGTTAGCTTATCCTCGGTAATCGCAAAAGCTACTTCCTCGGGCCGTGGCATGCCATAGATCCATTTRAGGCCAAAATTGACGGGGGCAACCGCATGGAAGGCCCAGGTATTGATGCATGCCAGCCGTGCCTGCAGACCGACAAAGTCGTTCAAGCTACGAAAGTTGGGTTCGTTTGGGTACGGGCGCAAGCTGCCGCTGGCAAAGAAYTCGTCGAGTAGRTTTCCCTGGTGCAAGGCGGGATATTCCGAATTGACCGCCTCAGCGATCGTCGTCAGATTAAAWTTTTTCCATCTTTTCCATATATCGGGCATCATGGCCTTAATTCTTCTGACCTTTTTTCGATTCAACCGCTCATCCCTGCGAAGGAGCTGTAGGTCTACAACCTTCTTGAACTGGCCCTTCCAGAAWGGTTTATTCTCGGGGAAGACACGTCTCCATTCGTTTCGGTCCCGGGCAAGTTCTTCTATAAGAAACGAAATCTCACGTTCAGTTTCATTTTTGTTGGTTTCGAAGTCGTTTTGGATATCTATAGGGGAATCCGCAAGGCTTCTTTCGCGAACAGCGTTCCGTAACTGCGGTGGATTCTCCGAATACAAGGGATATTTGAGTGGCTCAAGCTCGATCCCAATCTTTTGAAATCGGAACGGATCAGAATTCGACGATAGAAAGCGAGTTGTTCCAACATTTGCATCGCAGAGTTGGAGAGCGCGGGATAGCGAAAAGCGATAGCAACTGGTAGTGGCGAAAACGAAGGCACGGCGGCTAGAGAGAGACATGGTATGGGATAGAAGCTGAATTGACATTCTTTCGAATTGTGAAGCGTTAGACGGATGCAGGGAGGAAGACGCGAGATGTTCAATATTATTACAACGTCATCTATCTGTACCACCTAACGTACTACCGTAAAATATTACGATAAAATATGAATCAAAATTTGGCATCCATCAGATAAAAACTTTTCGTCGGGTGCACCTGACACACGCATTTATTCTGTGGCATATACAATAGCGTAGGAGCGATTCCATTCAGGTCTATGCAATGACCCCCAGAGCGAAATGATTTATGTGATATGCCTCTTTACTGTTTTAGAATGACGAATGACCAAAAGAATAACCTGACAGAAACATCAATGCCATACTGCAATAGAATTATTGGTACAAGGAGTACGTACGTTCCAAATTATGACTTGTACTGGTACTGCACGGTTCGAAGTGAAGATCCTTGTACGTCCTTGTATCATAGGCCTAKCAGTRGTGGCAGAGGAGAYAAAAGATAGCGACCAAACTTCTGCGCAACTCACTATATTGCCACTAAATCWATTAGACATCTTACTAGAAGATATRAAAATTTTCCTCGTCTCTGTCTAATGTTGTAAAAAATGGTCTTCTTTGTAGGGAAGAGCAAGAAGTACTGCATACTTGCAGTAAAGACAATTCAACTAGTATTACTCTAGTTGTACTACTACTAGAACTACTAATAGTGCTTGAATTGAGGAATTTTGTTGGACTGATTGATTAGTACTTATAGTACTTTATAGCTCGTAATTATTTTGAGTTGCTTGTACGACCTCTGTCAGTTGTTGACACTGCAGCAAGTTTTATTGACGTTTGCTTCATATCATCTGGTGGACAAGGGCACAAAGTTTTCTTTGTCAAACAAAAGACTGATTGGGATTGAATTTGTTGAGTGCAGGTACATTACAGATATACAAGCCGATTGATGTGCTCAACCAAGCCTGTGGGTTTCGTCAGATTGCATTAAGCGTTGTGCTCTATATTGTTCGTCTTTGTTTCCTTTTCGGGGCATTCGGTGCTTGAGTTATTTGTAACAAGCACGAATGTGAAAAGGCCTGGCCAGACAACAACAGAATCTCAGGTTCRTGAGCTGCCAACGACTCCTCTAAAAGAAAGAGGTAGTGAGCGTGCTTTCGCTTTTTGGCCTGTCGTTSTTTCGTGGAAAGACCATGGACAGGGGTACAGGTATTTTGAAAACTTTTATGGTCTAGAGCCAATTCTACRACGAKGGGATAGTAGCCATGTCCTGATTCATGAATCTGTTTTGTTCAACACCGAAGCAGTCAAACGGTACTAAAAACTAAAACAGTTCATGGATACATCGATTGGTGCTCATTCAGTGGTTTTGCTATTTTGCTATGTTGTGCTGTGCTATGTAGTAAAGCTGCATTGCGTTGCACTGTGTTATATTGCATTATCAAGCGCTGGCGTGCCAAGCGCTTTCTTCGTTCCCGTTTCATTGCCCGAGCCCCCGTTTTCGTTGCCTTCGGTGTTGCGCCGGGCGGTTTCGTTTGGCATTCCTCCGTTTCTCCCTGTCGGCTTCGCGGGCGGGACCAAGGGGTTCCTGCTGTTTGCTGGCTCGACTCGGCGGTTGTTTGTTTACTCCTTCTGGGCGGTGGCGTCGGCGTACCGAAACTTGACCCGCTCGTAGGTCGATCCGAGGCCGGYCCCGATCCCGGTCGCTATCGCCGCGGACCTGCGGCCCTTTCCGCTCCTCAGGAACACCAGACCCAGCAGGCCACCGGCCAGGGCACCGGCCGCCGTCTTGATGAGGGCTAACACAACAAACAGCGCGTGGTGTCATTCGTGGTGGCATTTTGGTCGATCGGACGTGGAAGCGTCGCGGTGCGCGACGGAACGAAGACGGCACCGAGGATGCGGTTGGCGTGTTTTTTCGTTGGAATGCATGTTTTGTTTCGTGGATTGGTTGTCCGCACAAAAATTGCAAATGGAAAGTCCACACGCGAACGAAACAAACCGGAATACGGTTGTAGTGTACAGCAAGCATACCGGCCATATTTGTTCCGTGATTGCAACAAGCAGAACGTTTGGTTTCAGAATGCCACAAAGCGACCAAAGAGAGAAGAAATAAAAGAATGCGGTGTTGTGTAAGCGGGTTGGTTCGTTGGTTTCGTCCAAGTAGGAATGAATAAATCCATTCCTGTGGTGTACGAAGCGATAAGAACGGTGCGAAAAGCAATCTCGTTCCTCCTGTCGTGCCGTGCCGCTTTCTCCTCTCGCTTTGTGCATTGAAACGCGGTACACAAAGGACTATGAACAATCCAAACAGCTCGTTCTGGTGGACTCGAAAAAACGCACGCACCTTGTTCGATGTCGTCCTCGATTCCAGCGGGCAACTCCCACGTCGTCGCAGGAGTTGCTCCTGCCGGTGTTGGTGTCGCTGCAGTCGTGGACGGCGACGAGGAGGATTCTTCCGTCATTTTGTGTTTGGTTGCGGTTGTGTTTTAGAGACTTTGCGATGGAGCGTTGGTTTGAGCTTGATTGATGTTGCGTTCTTCGCTCCCTAATAGTGGAGGGATGTGTGCACTGCATGTCCAAAATCACGATGAAGGAATCCTGTACGAAGATAAGTGATCAACGGTACCGTACGTTTTGCCGTAGTTGTGTGCCAAACGGTAGGTAGGTCTGACCCATGCCGTAGCATACGATACTGTACAGTACAGAACGAGCTTTTTCCCCTACTCAAGAAACATACATATCTTTCGCATGTGCCGGCCGGCAGTCGTATTAGTCTTACGTTTTGTGGTACGAATGGCACATGGCATGGGATATGACGTCTGACTGAGTATTTCTGTGCTACATGTACCTACGAGCTTTACATACAATAGATATTTAATTCTGTAGAAATTGGATCTGGTACTTTTACTACTAGTATTACTGTAGATCACTTGTTACAATTACCAGTACCTTCGAAAAGTCACCCGCAGCCCAAAAATCGAGATTCTGTTCCGGAACAAATCATCCTTCAACTGCGGGCTCCGAGGTCGCTGTTTGCTCCAAGCAACGACAACAGCAACCCATCTCGTCCTCCGTTTCGCGACCGACGGCCCTCCTGTTTAGAGAGCAATGGCAACGGCGACGGCCGCGAAGGCCGCGACCCCGTTTCCGATGGCAATTGCCGAGGCGCCGGAGGACACATCGGCCATCTTGGAGATCTGGACACCGGGTGCCTCGAGCGGCTCGGCGGCCGCGAGCATGGGCTCGGGCATCATMGASGAGTGGTGGTGGGCGATCTTCCACTCGCCGTCTTCCATGGCGTAGACAAAGGAATAGCGTCCGCGGACCTTGGATCCGTCGGTGGCCATGGTGAACTCGTAGATCCCAACGTCGGAGACCCAGTCGTGTCCGATGTGGACAAAGCTCTCGATGATTTCTCCGCTGGGTTCTCCCTGGAGGAACT
>CAACVS010000562.1:0-13011 GCA_900660405.1 Pseudo-nitzschia multistriata
AGGTTCTACTGAGCTAGTTTTTGGATGGCATTCATGATTGAAATGCTGGATTCATGATTGAATCACCTCAATCGCCCTGAACCATTTTTGTTTGTTTTGAGGGGGCCTGGGAATCTATTTGGCCATTCAGCAGTCATTTAAAAAAAAAACTAGCACAGTAGAACCTAGTACATGATGTACGAGCAAAAGTTCATAACTTCAAATCCAAGTTAAGAACTTGAAATTATTACTTTTTTCTCTCTTTTGCGACCGTATTCAATTGTTACGAAACGCGTAGTAAGAACTTCAGTGGAACTTCCTAGTAGCTACGAACACTCGTACCTGAACATTGCAGTAAATAGGAAATTCTTGTACTACTGTACGGTAGGTTCGACCGTTGACAATGCAATGATGGTAAAGGAAGAAGATGATACAGTACGAAGTATCGTACGTTACGTTCGGTAAGTGGTGTCGTACACGGGACTTTTCAGCACGGTAGTACCGTACGGTTGTATCGTACCGTATCGGATCAAATTTTTCCTGCAAACTGCAAATCGACAGTCACAACAAGGTAGACTACACCCCAAGGTAAAAGAGTAGAAGAGGAATCTGCATTGGGCCGAAACTACTCTTTTAATCCTTATGAAAGGATCAACATTACCTTCTTGGATACCGAGTCACTTGTCGTAGCACTGTTTTCGATCCCTCACGCACCAATCAACAGCGACAGACAACAAGTTCGCGTTCCTTCCACAAAAAAGGATTTGCTCCGATCTTTCCTTTTCAATAGTGTCACTCCCATCGTTGAACCGGCAACGCAGAGCATTTAATCGTCATCATGGCGGGCCTGAAATCACAACTGTCATCCTTAATGCCCATATCCGAAGCATGTGATATTCTGGGAGAAGATCGTGTGAAGAGGATCGTATCTGGCATTTTTATGTTCCAAACAAACCAACAGTCTCCCAACCGGTCCTACACGAAGGAACAACTTCGAAATTTGGAAGAAGCATTTGCCGAGAAGGCCGATGTCTTAGTCCAAGCTATGATGTTCGTTCCTGGGAAGGTCTTAGCGAAAAAGAGCGGTGGTGTGCAACAGGCCATGATGCTAATGAAAGCTATGGACATGTCGTCTTCGGCACTCTCTAGTACCGACGGGGCAGATCAGATCCCAGCCCCTATTCGCAACTCATGGAAATCTTTGTTGACAACTCGTTCCTTAATGCTTGATAAGGCTACTATTATCAGATTTTTGGTACCTTCTTGTGCTCAGCCTCACACAGGACCGGGGGGTCATATGGGTCTCTTTGATTGTTTGGTCTACGCTGTGCAAATTAAGCCGTCTTTGACAACAACATCTACGACATCGGCATCGACCCCACTGGTCACTATACCTGATATAATCATATTTTTTGCGGTTTGTCAGAAATATTGGGATTTGCAGGGTCAAAGTGACCCTGATGTCATCCCAAGCTTTTCGGGTGACGATCCAGCCATTAAAAACATGTCTCAGTTGATGTTTTTAGTCTACGATGGCTACCGAAAAAATTCTGTGATTGGTCGTGATACCATTCATCGATTCATGTCCGACGTATATGGAGATGAATCCTTTAAGACCTCTGCAGCAAAGGACGTCTTGGGCAAGATGTTCACGAATCCAAACAGCCCTCTGACGGGGAGGGAATTCCGAGCCGGAATATCCCAAACAATGTCTTACACCCCAACGCCGTCGCATTTTTTACTCGATTGGATGGCCACCTTAGCGCAAGCAATAATGCCCCCCCATTTGAGTAAAAGTTCAAACGACAATGACGACGACACAGAAGGTGCCGACATTGGCAGAAACTTACCGGATTCTGCTGCCGTCCTATTGCAAAAGATGGACAAACAACGACGGTGGCTACCTGAAATATGCGAGAAATATTTCTTGGCTGAGTTCAGGCTCTACGAGATCAAACGACGATTTCATTCTCTTGTGGAGTCCAATACGAATATAATCAGGGGTGATCCGATGCGCGCAGCTGTCAATCAAGACGGTGGAAACAGCAATGGAACTGCGGACGGCAGGGATAGAGGAAATGTCAGACGTAAGAGTGGTGTAAACTCGAATGCACCAAAGCACGTCATACCAGCTCATTCTTTTTTAAGGAAAGTCTGTCATCCCAGTGAAGAGATGGGTCACGGTGGGTTTTTACCAAAAGAAATTGCCGAACGAATCTTCGAATCCGTTGCAAGATCACTCTCGTCTCTTGGTGAATCTGACGGCGTGGGTGACGAATCAAAAGAAGACCCTGAAATGGGTACATGCTATTGGGACTTGTGTCATGTGTTGCAGTTTGGTGGAATGGCTCTGCGATCGAAAGACAAGGATGAATCACTGGTCAAATGGATAATGCAGCTATTTGGCAACCGAGGACAAAATACTTTGAATCGAATGGAACTGGGAGATTTGATGGTTTGTTTATGCAAGCACGCAGACTTTCGGAAACGAGTGGACCGACCAAAGATGGACATTGCCGACGACAGCGACAACGAAGAAGAAGAGAATACCGATGGTCCCATCGAGATGATGGTGAATACACTTTCGGCATTGGACCTGGCATTGGTACCACAATCATTTGCTAGAACCAAATCCGAGTACTCTTCGAAGGTCCCCGTGAACGAATTAGTGGATCACTTCTTAGAAACAGTAGAAGCCAAGGAGGATATTGTCACCGAAGAACAATTCTTAAGATGGTACAATGAGACCGAGCAATACTCGCGACAAAGACTTGGGCCTTTGATCGTTGACATTCGTTTGATCGCAGGTGTGATCTTTGGAGTCCCCCCAAAGCTAGCTAGTCTAGAATATTTACTGGTAAAGGACATCCAAGAACGCCATCGAAAGAGATACCCGCCGACTGATGTAAGCCGACGAGGACCTAGAGGAACTATTTGGTATCTCTTGGATGCTACATGGTATAAAGCTTGGTCCGAACTTATAAATGTTGTTCGCAATACTCAGGAAGACTGCGAAGACCTTCGCGATATGTCCAGCACTTCTTCCAGTCCCCGAAGGCTTGGGCAAATCAATAACACAAAGTTGCTGAGGGAAAATGGAAGCTTGGCTCTACGAACGAGTATCAAGTGGCAACATGATTACGAGATCCTTCCACCTCTAGGTTGGTCCGCTTTGCAAGCATGGTACGACGGAGGCCCACCAGTCAGTAGGACGGTCGTACCATACAATAGTGGGACGTCTAGTTCTGGTATCCCCAATAGCCGTGGAAGGCAATCTTCTTTACGTACGGACAACGAAATTGAACTATATCCATTATTCGTCACGATGTTCTTATGCGACTCTAGTTCACGTGGCGAAGCTCGTCCCTTTCAACAGGGTGTCCCTGTGAGTCGAGTAACCCCGATACGAATGTTACTGATCCAGCTTTGCAAAGAGATGGACGCCGATCCAAACATGTGCCGTCTGTGGGTGATGGAGCCATCGGGTGATCCAGATCAGAATGAAAATAATGATTGGTTGCTAAATGTTGATTTAAATATTGATGAGCAGCGAAAGAACCGAGTGGGTGTCAATCAGAATGGTACTTCGAACATCACACTTCTGCTCGAATTGAAAAATGAAGAGACAGATAAATGGCCTCGCGGGATCGATGGGAAAAATTGGATGTTTAGGAAGGGGGATTCTAATACGATGGAAACAGGTGATGGTATCGTTGGTTTGTACAACATGGGAAACACTTGCTACTTGAATTCATCCATTCAATGTCTTAGTCATACACCTATATTTCGAGATTACTTCACATCCAAGTGCTACCTAAACGATATAAACACTACAAATCCGCTTGGTCATGAAGGTCAACTGGCTCAAGTGAGTGCAGTGCTCATCAACAGTATTTGGAAGAGATTTAACCAACAGCAACCGGTACATCAACCAAAACGCATCATAGCTCCAGGATCATACTTCCCAGTGAATGCACCAGCTTTGACGCCAAAAACTTTAAAAGAATCGCTTGGGAAATTTAACGAGCATTTTGCCGGAAACGAGCAACACGATGCGCAGGAATTGCTAGCTTTCCTACTAGGTGGTCTCTCAGAGGATTTGAATAGGATTCAAGTTAAGCCTTACATTGAAGCACCTGATTCCGATGGACGCCCTGATAGCGAGCTAGCAGATATTTGGTGGGCGAATCATTTAAAACGAGAAATGTCGATCGTTGTGGCGATGTTCACCGGGCAGTATAAGAGTCTTTTGAAATGCAAGACCTGCAAGTACGAAAGTGCTAGATTCGAACCATTTTCCTTCCTACAGCTACCACTACCTGAAGATGATACAATCCCAGTTTCTMTAATTTATTACTCAAGCGAACCAAGTGTTGGGATTACAAAATATTCCGTTCGTGTTCATAACAATGGTACCCTTTATGATGTGCTGATTAGCCTGGCGAAGGTGATTCATTCTGACAAGCAAGCTAGTGATAGCAACATATCAGATGATTCAGGAAAATTCTCTCATATTGAAAAAAGTGAAGCTGAAGAAGAAATTGCCAAACAAAAGAGCGCGTATGCAAAAATTGCTCAGAACATGGCCATCGTCGACATGAGGGAAGGTTACATCTTCAAGATAGCACCGAACGTTTGGCGATTGCCAGACTTGCAAAACAAAGATACTGGTGAATTGCCAATGCTGCATGTTTACGGATTAGAGCCGCTGCCTGAAACGTCAGATATCGATTGTCAAGAAGAAGATGAAGAGGAAATCAAGGAAAAGACTCACGAAGAGGACAGTAAAAGTAGTGAGGATACCGCAGAAAATTGCGCTTTCTTAGCATTTGCTCAGAGGAGATCAGAATTACTTTCAAAGGAACTTATTCATCCTTTGACTCATCAAGTTTTTGGAATACCTCTTTTATTACGAGTGGCCGACCTCGATTGTAAGACGGGAAGTGAGGTTTATGACCTTGTAGCAAAACATCTTAAACCTTTGGTTCCTTCCGGTGCACTCAAGTTTTTGACAAACCCAGAACCTATTTTACCTGACTGCGAAGTCGAGTCGAGTTCCACAGGGGCAGAGGACGAAAAGTCAAAAGACGAAATTCGTGAAAATCTGGAAAAAGCGACCTCAGATACTGAAGAAGTTTCGGCTGGAATGTTGCCACGCTATGGTTTCCGTTTGCGCCTGGCATCAAGAGAAGGACGCCGATGTTCTATATGCCCGTGGTACGAGTGCTGCATTGGTTGCTTGGTACCGGATGATAGTAAACCAACCGTCGTTGCGAATGGCGACAGCATTGTGATCGACTGGCATTTCGCTGTTGATGTTGCCACAGCGGGATTTGGGATACGTGCCAACCAAGCCGATCCTTCTTTCTCTAGAAAACCTGACAACCTAGCGGGGGTTGTTATCAAAGATCACATTTCGTGTGGTGTTGGTTTAAAAAAGGGCCAAGGCGACGTCATTACGCTGGAAGATTGTTTGGATGCATTTGCCGAGGAAGAAAAGATTCCGGAAGCTTATTGCTCAAAGTGCAAGGATTTCAAAATCCAGACGAAAAGGATGAGTCTCTGGAGACTTCCACCCGTGGTCATTATTCAATTAAAGCGCTTTCAATTTACGCAGCACATGAGACGAAAACTTCGTGATTTCGTGCAATTTCCTGTGGAAGGCCTGGACCTTTCTAGGATTATGGCTACTGATGGCGCCACAGGATCACCAGAGAAAAAGAAAACGAGCAATCAAAGTTCGAAAAGTGAAAAGGCTCACAGCCAAGAAGAGAAAAAAGCTTTTGCTTCCGACGAAACAACCGAGGAGATTTCGTCCCACATTAATGATGACAATGGTCGTGGCGAGAAACTTTACGATCTTTATGGAGTAGTGCACCACCAAGGTGCACTTTCGGGAGGTCACTACGTTGCTTCTTTGAAATCAGATCTTGACGGCCAGTGGCGACTCTTTAACGATGCTCAGGTTTACGAAATTCACAGCAGGGACGTTGTCGACTCGTCTGCATACATTTTGTTTTACATCAGAAGAGATGTGGCCAGTCAGAAACTTTCTGACTTTTGGGATGTGCGTAAGCGAGTGGGCGAAGGGCTAACAGAGGAAGAAATGGACGAATTGATGAAGGGAGGATCAGACAGATGTGTCATTAGTTAGTTTATCTATTTTAAGCTCGTTTTTACGTTTGGTTCACTCTAATCTGGGGGACAACAATCGTATTCTAGACTTGGTGGAAGTGTGGCGATTGCCACGACGACGTTGTGCTCGTATCACTTCGTCATCCATGCCGGAATTGTTGAACCACGGCCTCGGCCTCGGCCCCGCCCTCCTCTATTCGTTGCGTGAGCTTCCGCACCAATACCAAAATGAAATGTTGTAGGCACTGGCGGTCCACCAGCCGAAGGAGACGGGGTTTCTACCAACTCATCGTTGTCATAGTTCTCATTGTAGAAATAATCGTCCAAGCAATCGGCTGCCACATCAGCGGCTTCTTCCATTTGTGAATCGCAGACTTGTTCCAAAGCACAAGGCAATTCTTCTTCTTCCAAGATTCGTTGTAAATTTTGGTGATCATTTTCGCGTTGGAACAACAAACTTATAACATGCACTCCCGCGAGAACAGCATCGCTATCATTTGAATTGATTAGGCGGACGAGTGATCGCAATGTCGATCTTGGAAGATTTAGAGCAAAAGGCAACTGAACAGGGGATGACTGTGTCGGGTGATTGCTCCAGAGGGAATTCTGGGGCAGTTCCTGCGGACCACCAGGACCTGGTGGCACATCCAAAGCGTTCCACAAGGAAGACGCAAATTCTCGCTCTTCTTCTAGCGTCATGGTTCCCATTGATCCCCCAATTTCTTCGTTAACGTCCCCAAGGCGATTTATCAAGGCAGGAATCAAAGCTGGTGCGGCAACGGTCGTAGAGGGATGGGCTTCTGTTCCGACATCGACGAGAAGGCATCCGGCGACCCATGCGGCTTTCGCCAGGATTGGATTCCGAGACGGAGTCGTCGTCAGTATGTGCTGTAAAAGTGGGACCAGAGCAGGTGCAGTCTTGGTCAGCAATGGTGCTACTAACGTCAAGTGGCATGAAATATTTCCCAGCGCTTGTACAAGCGGCAAGATCTGATCGGTCTGCAATGGGTTTTGAACAGACTCGACGATGGCTGAAAGAAAGGGAGAGTGCTCCGGAGTGGAATGTTGGGCAGAAAGATATTGCACCGCGTCTTCTTCCCTTGCCGTCAACGATGCAATCATCCACGCCGTCTGAGAAACGAGGCACGGTTCTCTGAGCCATGACGCCAAGAGCGAAGCTGACAAAAGGTTTTCCGAACAGTAGGTCCTCGCGTATGAAAGAGGATCATTCCGAATCATGTTCGTTAGCGTCCAAGCTGCTGTTGGAGTAGCKGGTGACACTGATTGAACGAGGCCGGCTACCATTGACGACTTAAAATCTTTCGATATAGCCTGGAAGACGTTCTGAGCTGCGCCATCATCTCCCACCAAGTTTCCTAGAACGAGGCTTACCAGCTCGGGTTCCCGTGAAGATGCGAGTCCTTGGACGAAGATATCCAACCAAGAAGGTGCTTTCTCAATTGATCGGGCAGTAGTTATCGTTGGAGAAGACGATGACGAAACTATCAATTCCGACCACGTCGAAGGGTGGCGCCCGTAATATTCCACAGAAGGTGTCATCGATGATTCCATGGCATCACCGGAAGAAATTGACGTCAGATGCACAAGAATCTTCAGGATGCTTTGAAACGAAATTGGATTGCTTTGATTGGGAAAAATGTCAATTGCTTGTTGCCGCAGGCAGTCCAGAAATCTGAGCGCGAGATCTTCATCGTTTGCCTCCAATAGGACGAGAGGGTCTTCGGCGCTTCGAACGGCGGTGGAGGTAATTTTTGTTTTCGCAACGAAATTGTCCACACTCGGAAGCAATCGTTCCGGAGTCTGGCAGTATGCTATCAGCAGGTTTCTGAACTCTGCAACGCATAAATTCAATGGTCTGGCGGAATTGACAACATCAACACCGCCACACTGTAAACCTCTTCTCTTCTGTATGTATTTGCTTTTCTTTTGCTTTCGTATCCGACTTGTGAGTTCTTGCCTTCTTTGGGTCATACGAGACCGTCTTTCCACTGCCTCCCGCTGCTGTGGGGTAAGGCGAAGGTTCGCGGAATCTTGTGTCGGCATACTTGTGAATTTTCGTGGATTAGATTTGAAATTGGGGCTGTTGGTTTGTGATGGTTTTGTTGAGGTTGATGAATGAACGATACCGATAGGGTTTTCCGAAACGAAAGCTTGGACCAACAAGAAAACTCTCCTCATGAGGCTTCCAGCTTTTAATGTTAGTCCCACACAAATTTTTGGCAATACCCGTACAAATGCTAGTAGAAAATTTTAGCTCATTTTTACAGGTAAAATCTGTTTTATTAATATTAACTGTCAATGCAATAAAAACCATTAAAAATTGTCACTCCACCTCTGAAAAAATTCTGGCCCAGAGAATGGCTGAGGGCCGGGCCAGGATTTATTCAGAAACTGAACCCATTTCACCCAGCATTCTTGTTGCTGCTTGTTTGCCTGATTTTTTCAGATTGTGAAGAATGCCACCACCAGCATTATTTCAAAACTGGGAGGGTGCTCCTCCTCCACATCAGTGTCCTCTATATCAGCATACTCTGCTGTATCAGCAGCATCCTCGGTATCAGTGTCATTCTTATCAGCAGTGTTCTCTGTAACAGCAGGAGGAGTGTCCTCCATATCAGCAGCGTCCTCCGTATCATCAGCATCCTCGTCCACATTCTAGTAGCAGTGTCCTCTGTATCAGCATACTAACTATATGTCATATCAGTGTACTCCTCCATATCATATCAGTATCCTCTGTATCAGTTCTTTAGTCCTCTGTATCAGTGGCTCTTCTGTAGTATCATATCAGCATCCTCATATTCCTCTCACTAGTAGTAGTACTACTAGTGCTGGTGTCCGTAGGATATCATACCCACGGAGCGGCTCTTCCATATCATATCAGCATACTACTACTCCATATCAGTGTACTATATACTACTAGTACTAGTATCAGCAGCACACTCTTATGTGTCAGTGTCCTTCATGTCAACAAACTCTGTATCCCATAGTACTCCACCATATCACATATTCTGTACTCTAGTGCAAGCAAACTCCACATTGCACACTCCGTATCAGCAAACTCCGTACCGCATATTCTGCATACTCCATCATATTAGTAAGACGCTCATCTGCATTGGTGTTGGTTGATTGGTGGTGACATAGCACATTAATCCTTTATAAGCAGATTGGTTCGTGATTCCTCATCTATAATACTGACTGTGCCCTCCATATCAGCGTATCAGTGTCTCATAAATTGTTTGATTGTTGCTTTACAAAATTATCCAGTGGATCAAAGATTACATTCCTCATTGATTAAACACTGATTGACTTGAAGAAATGGAAGTCCTTTGAGTACCTGCAAATGCTGCCCTTGTGGTGACATATCCCAATTCTGTGATGAAGATCATCATCACGTCCATGATGAATATGCTCTCCTCCTGCCATCACTGCCTGGTCAGTAGACATATTAGCTTGGTACTAGTACACCCTTCAGACTCACTTGAGTGTCTGCAAAGAAGACAAATTTTGCGCACGCCAGTCCCTTGAGTATAGGAAGATTGGTATGCTATTCCCTTGAGTAGGAGACAGTTAACAGGCATTTTTCTTGAGTATGAAGCCTCTGCACACCAGTTCATTGAGTATCAAAGCCTCTGCACACCAGTCCCTTGTTGAGTATCTGCAAATGCAATGACCATTTGCTTGAGTATTGAAGCCTCCACACACCATCCCATGAGTATCCACAAAAGCAAATCATCTAGTACATGCTGGTCCGTTGAGTATCCAAAAATTCAACTTGCTTGAGCATGAGACAGTTAATTACCGTTTTGCTTGAGTATGGATGGTCCTGGATAGTCCGCATGCTGGTCCCTTGAGTATCCACAAACGCAAACACAAATTGCTGCTTGAGTATGAATGAACATTTGCAGATGGGACTGTTTTGCTTTGTTTTTTGTTCTTTTAGTGCTCTTTTGCTTGTTATTTTAGTATGCACAGTGGTGTATTGTACACCATGTGTACTAGAATCAGAAGATAAGCAGATTCATGTGTTGGTGACTTCAAGCTGCATGGTTGAAAAATGAGTTTAGCAACAACTTGCACTATTGTTCTCAATCAGAAGGGAATATATGTGCGTTGACTACTGTACTACAGTACTATTACAATACGTATTTGAAGAGACCATCCCCGATCCCCCCCCCTTCAAATGTATGATTACTTCTACTAGTAGATATATCAGAATTTACAAATGAAAACGATTTCGAGTCATTTTTTCTTCTACCAACATTGTAGAGGCACCTACCTATGTCACCCTCTTTTGCCAAAATGTTGAAATACCAAAGACTCAAAATTCCCAAAAAGATAGTATCTGAGTCCTTTTAAAATTTATTCCCATTGTTCTAATTGTGCCATGGTACAAGCACCTACTATGGTGGAACCTACATTGAGTCGCCTCCTATTTAGAATTTTAGTACATTTACAGTAGTAGGTGCAAAATGCAACTGAAATTGCATTTTCATTATTGCCTCAATGGCAACAAAAATTCCAACTACATAGTACTGTGAAGCATACCCCTACTTTTTGAGACTGTATTGCTTATTTTGTACAGTAATTTTCTACAGCCTATGGTACATGATTTTTGCCTAGCAGTCATTTTTGGTAGCTTTTTTAAGGTGCAAACTAGTAATTTTTGATCACTTTTCTTCTTTCCCTTCTTGTCTTATAAAAATACAGAGGAAAGATGCTGATGCACAGGAGCCTCTGATGTGGAGGAGCTGCTGATACACAGGAGCCACTAATACAGAGGATGCTGATACAGAGGACAAGGAGCCAATGGTGATAAGGAAGATACTGATACAGATGACACTCCCTGATACAGGGAGAGAGAATGTCCTGATACTAGTACTATGGAGGAGCAGATGACCCAAGTTGGTTGCTGATACAGAGGATACTGAGATGGAGGGGTTGCTGATACAGAGGAGTTGTTGCTATGGATGATGCTGAGCAGAGTTGCTGATACAGAGAATGCTTCTTATACAAGCCACTGGTACAAGCCACTGATACAAAACACTGATACAAAACACTGATACTACAGAGGATGCTGCTGATAAAAAGTCTGCTGATACTACAAGCTGCTGATACTGTATCCATTGATACAGAGGAACAAGGTTGTTGATACAGAGGAGCTGCTTATATGAGTCTCTGATATGGAGGAGGACACTGATACCAGCCTTTGATCATACATAGAATGCTGACATGGAGGATGCTCCAGATAGTACAGATGTCAAAACCTATCACATGCCTTACTAGCATCCCTATTTTAAATATTCTGTACCCCACTTTTTTGGCACACTCCACTTCTTCAATTCACTTCACAAGAATGATTGTATTTCTAGCAACAGTAATCATGTTTTGGGAACAGGGAGGAGGAAGCAGCTGAAGGAAACAGGTCGCGAGTGGTTGTTACAATGCCATGGCATATAAAGAAGGCACCAATCTTATTGATATCTGATTGTGAAACATTTCAGCCTTTTCCTAATGTTCAACCATTCCAACACTAGCAACTCCTTGGTAGTAGTAATGGCAACATTGGCAATGCTCAATATACATATACATATATCAATAAAGACCACTAGGACCCCTGACTCAAATCTCTTTAAATTGGCTTTTGATTCATGTGCTTACCATAATCAAGCCTCCCTTGGGGACATATTGCTGTTGGAGTGAGTTGTTGTGGAATCATTTAACAAGAAGTTTTTCAGTGCTGATGGGTATAGAACGGACAAAGAAGAGCTCCTTGGTGGCAGGAAACAGAACAACAAGGAGGAAGAACAAGAGCGCTCTGGCATATTCCCTGGCAACAACAGCTACACAAGGAAAACTGAGAACACTGACACCAACAAAGGAAAGGTCCTCCATCATGAAAAAGTGCATTGGTGGTACACAACCAGAGGATGAGGAGCTTCTTCTAACAACTACTACAACTGCTTGTCCCCCTCTACTAGGAGGAGCTTCAAATTATAAAATTCATAATGATATCTTTCTTGTTATTGTCAAGAATTACCTCCATCATGTGTCTGTTTATTGTGCAAATTACCATGTGCTTCTTCATAATGCAAAAAGTAATTCTACTCAACCTGACTTCAGGGATTTTCTGGATTTTCTGCTGTTGGGAGGGTTGATGCCTGTAGTAGGAATCAAAACTATGTAAATGCGCATACAATTGTACATGTTTTCCTACTGTTGCATTTTCAGTTGCATTAGTACGTCCTACAGTAATACAATACAGTACGTACCTGCACAGTAGCATAACAAGAATGACCCAATTTTCCCTCCAAAATAACCTTGCGTGCCAAACACATGACTGTTCACAGCTTTGCCATCTGCCTACCATACCTTACCACGGGGTGCGGGTCATAATTTAGAGGGGTGCACATCGCGTCAAAACTCATATTCCTTGTGTGTCCAAAATTGGAAAATGTCACCCCAGGATGTTCTTTTGAAAACTTCATTTGTACTGCATATCGCTGCAAAAAGTGTACCTGAAAGACCCCATGCACAGGAACACTTCCAATCACTCTCTGATTTTCAAAGTTCACATGCACATCTCTCATATAGTACTTGAGAGTCAAGTAGTAAGTGTTTGTCGGGTGTTATTGTTCTTGTCTGCAGTTCAAACTTTAAGGTGCTGACACAGGGCTGGTGGTAGTAACAGACTAGTACTGTATTTGCAGTAGAAATAGTCTGTCCTTTGTCTAGTCAGTCCCACCAGTCTAGTCCTTAGCAAAAAATTGGACTGTCTGTCCTTCATCCATTTCTCCCACTAATTTACCAGTAGTAGTAATTTATACTGCTGGTGATAATGATCTACTACGTCACACAAACCTGTACTATGGTTTTTTT
>CAACVS010000564.1:2682-25746 GCA_900660405.1 Pseudo-nitzschia multistriata
ATATGATTCAACCTAAGATTAACCTTAACCCTAATCGTTGAATCGTACGAAGATACGATTCGATCTTGGGATACGGTTTAACTCTAACCTTAATCATGATACTCGTACGATTCATTCATTCGTATCGTACGAGTGATTCAACTCAATCCACGAGTGATTTTCACAGTGTTTGATGCGTTGTTGCCGCATTTGGGGTTGGCATTGAATCAACTTTGCTTTTCATCTGATGTTGCATTTCATCAGTCTGTAATGAATCTAACATGCTCTTCTTTTCTGTTCAGTGTGACCATGGGAATTCTTCAAAGAATGCATTGTTTCCAACTGGAGACACCTTACTCCCTGCATGGAAGTATCCAGGAGCAAGATCCTGAAGTTCATGTGGCTTGTCCATCGCCTTGTGGGTTGCTGGCGGCTTCTTCATGAAGACTGTCAAGATCTGGTTGTGCCCAATGGTAATGCATTGGTAGTTGTACAAGCTGATCGTCAAGTGAATGATGATCTTCCTCTCCCCAAAATCCTCCAACCTAAGCCTATCCTTCATCCTTGGTAACTGTCCTTGGATCATCCTCATCCCCCACTCAGACATCTGCCTAAGTGATGTGGTGTCCTTATTTACTAGGAGCATATTTCCATCCTCTGGATCATTCTGAGAGCTTTGAATCAGGTAGTAGTGTCTGCCCAACAAGCCAAAAGCTGAATCAACAACACACTTCTTTGCTCCTCCAGCAAAAGTGCTGTCCACTTGGGCAAGCTTGACATAGACTCCATAGTCACTGATGGAGCTGCCATGCCACTTGCCAGGGCCATTGAAGACTCCAATGTAAATCCTACCATCAGGTGCAAAGATAAACACCCCATTCACGTAAGTGTTTGTTGCCTTCCATCCATTGAAGAAGACTCCTTGTTTGAGCCAGTCCTCTGAGGTCTGGATCTCTGTCYTGAGCCCATCTGCTGCTGCCCAGACGCGTTGTTCTCCAAGTCTTGGATATTTTGCTCCAATTGCCCTAACATACTCATTGATTTCTTGCTCACTTGGCAGACTGACCATGGCAAGCGGATGGTTGTGGAGCACTGATAAGAGGATCCTCATGGAGAATTTGAGCCATTTGTACATCACAGTCGATGTAAGACCAAATGCCATAGCTATTCCCCTTGCAACAGATCCTCTAGTCCTGTACCAGAAGAGCAATAGTCCAAGACAAAAAGTTGCATCGGCCTCTCTTGGCTTTCCCTTCTTCTTTCCATTGCCAGTGGGTGGAGGAAGAAGAACAATCTCATTGCTCTTGTTGACTGAGTATCTGTTGAAAGCTGGAGCAAACAGCTCAAGGAGATCCCTGAAGACCTTGTGGTCCACACCACAACAGTTGAGGAGTGCTTGGTCACACCCTGAGTGAAAGAGGAAGACAAAGGGGGAGTCACCAGCGTACCTACGAATTGCAAGCCGGGGGGTTCTCCTGTCCCTCCTGCGTCTCTCCTCTGGAGTCTTTTGTTGCTCTTCCCATTCCTCTACCAAGTGACCTCTATGCTTGATGGCCCAGTATATGCAAAGGGTCTCAATTACACCCATTGCATCTCTTTTGTTTGCTGGGATGCAACTCTTGTCTTTTGTTTAGGGAACAGCTCAAATTTGTGAGGAGCGACGACGAGGTTGTGATTTTTACACTAGTAGCTAGTACCCGTAGTAATTATCAAAAATTTCGGTATTGAAAAGTTCATGTTTTAATTAGTACCAGCGGGCACGTATTTCCAGTCTTAGTCATTTCTGTTGAGATTCCGGATTCCTTAAAAGTAGAAGAGGCCAAAAATTCTGCCGTTAGGACCTTGTTTTTAATGATTCCCAAAAAGTCTAAAAGGTCTACTTTAGACTTTTAGACCATCTAGATTAATGGGAATCGCCCAATATTTCGCTTGGCAGATTCCTGTTACTGCGGGAGTACAATATGTGATATATCTGTGGAGGAGCTCGCGCAGCGCGTGTAACCAAATTGTAACCAGAATTTTGTACCATGGCGTGTCCTTGTTATTATCACGGGAAATTTTTTGTACCATGCGCTTGAGAGCTTTAGTAAATTCTGGTTACAATTTGGTTACACCAGTGACATAGCTCGAGATCGAAGTGATGTTACTGCAAGTATCTTCAACACCAAGCTCAAGAGCTTTAGCTCGAGAGCTTGGTGTTGAAGATACTTGTTGCGCTGAAGCAGAGCTCTTCCACAGATATTTATGTAACCATTGAAGCGGCTCAACATTTTCATGTAACCACGAGCGCTTGGTTACTGCTTTACGGAGGAGGCTTGATGATACGGAGGAGGAGGCTTGGTGATGATACGGAGGATGCTGATATAGAGGACGCTCCGCTGATACAATACGGAGGAGCCAGCGCTGATACGATACGGAGGAGCCAGCGCTGATACAATACGGAGGACGCTGATACGATACGGAGGAGCCGCTGATACGATACTACGGAGGAGCCGCTGATACGATACGGAGGACACTGATACGAGTTGCTGATATGGAGAGCTGCTGATACGATACGGCGTTCTGCTCTGCTGCTGGTGTTTTGCTTGATTTTTTGCTTGTTTCCCCCTGCAAATCAATATTTCTACGGTGTTTTCTACACAAGTTTGTACTGGAATAGCAATCGAGATGAGTTTTTTTCACTGAAACTGCTTACATTTTTTAGTACTCCTCGTACAAAATACAGTACTGCGTACTGATACTACGTATTTACAGTAGTGAAGACAGTTTTTAGTTTGTACCTGTCGAGGTGCATGGTGCGCCTGTGCGCCTGGTTACAAGAAGCACGCACAAGGGAACCAGTGCGCCTGTTTTTGTAACCAGACCCGGTTTTTTTGTAACCACACTACTAGTGTTATCGTGGTGAAAACATGGGCTCTCCTTAAGGAAGGGTTTGGTTACAATTYTTKGTTACAAAAACTCAATTCGCGCGCTTGTACCATGTTGAGGTGCGTGTATTTAAGCAAAAAATAACTGGTGTTTGTTAGTGTTAGTTTGTTGTATCGGCGCAGTAACCAAGCGCGCGTGGTTACATGGAAATGTTGAGCTGCTCAACGGTTACTCCCAAAACAGATCGGTTTATTCATTCTTCGAACGCAATGATAAACAATAAGCCAAGCAACGAGAAGACTAACTATGGGGTTGCGAAGGGCTCAACTCATCGCAGGAGTCGATATCCTTACACTCAAATGGTCCTGGCGGTCAGCTTCACGGCACTTCTGACAAGGCAATTTACAATACTCTTTGCTCTTCGCTCATGCGATAATGCTAGCGTCTCAACCAACGATGCGGCGGCGCCTTCCACCCCCATCGAAAAATCCTTGTCCTCATTTTTTGAGGTCGACCGAACCTATAGCAAACCTAGATCCGCTTCCGCGCATGCATACGCCTCTACTACTGTACGTAGCAACCAATCCACCCATCGCGACGATCAAGCAACGACGAAAAGCAACAAAAAACAATCCAAAACAAACAGCGACGACGACAACGAATCCGTCCCGTTTCGAAGATGGAAACCATTCAATTTAGGGACTAATCCCTTTCCTTGCTATCCGCCCGGTATCTATGAGGGAGACGGACTTCAAAGCGTCCGTCCCTGTCACGAGGGAATCCTATTTCAGCGTCCAACTAAGGTTGGATCTACCACCATGACGAATGTTGTCATGAGGCTGGCCCACAACCGCGGATCCGAGATGTTTGGTTATCATTTGCGGTTACTCAACACCACAGCAGCCTCGCAGGACGAATTCGAAAGCCAAAAGAAGAAGCTACAATCGAACTGGAAATCTCCCCCGCGCTGCGAATACCGGTCAAACCATGGGACCGCGGTCCAACTGGAGTATTCCCAGCGAAAACCCGGTCGGTCCTTCCTCTTTGGAATGGTACGAGATCCAACCAAACGGATCATCTCCGAGTTTTTCCACTTTGGGGTGAGCGTTTATCAGAAGGAACCAACGGACGTGAATTTCCAAAATTACGTGCTCCGGAAGCAAGGGGGCAACCCGTTGATACGGGACATGACCTTCGACAAGGATCTGCCCATTACAATAACCAAGGAATGGCAACAGTACCTAGATCAATGGAATAAATCAAGAGCGGGAGTGGCCCTCGGTGCCTCTGAAGCAGACCCTGTTAGTAGTCCCAACAGTAGCATAAACTATCAAACGGTGGTTGCTGACATTTTGAGGAACTACGATTTCATTGCCGTCACAGAACGAATGGACGAATCGCTGGTCGCCCTCAAGCTGCTGCTGGGTTTGGACCTTCGCGACGTTTTGTACGTCAAGCCGTCACGGTCGGCCGGGAGCTTTTCCAACGGATTCAAAGATCGTCCATGTGTATATCTGGTGCCCTCATTTCTGACCCCGGGCATGCACGACTTCTTTCACAAACCAAATTCAAATGCCCGCTGGACCGAGTACTCGAAGGGAGACCGCCTCTTGCATGAGGCCGCGAGCCGTTCCCTCGATGCGACCATCGAACATGTTTTTGGCAGTGAATTCTTTCGGAAGGAGCTTGAGGACTTTCATAAAGCTCAGGCCTACGTTGAGGGAATCTGCGCGGATCGAATCGTGGATATTTGTGATCAGAGCGGCCACGACGTAGCCCGTGATCCGAACAGGACCACCACTTGCTATATTTGGTCAGAAGGCTGCGATCATGAGTGTTTCGACAACGAAATCCCTAATCCTCTGCCAGACTCTGTATTCGGGCGGTAGAAACGAAGGCAACTTCACAATGGTACGAAAGTCACCAAAATAAACCAACATTTACCAACGACGACTACTCAGAACGAAAAACCATCGGCTTTTTCGGAGGGGAAAACTTAAAATGGAAATGATTGATTCCTAGTAGACCGCACGAAATGATAATTGCAAGCCGAAAGGAAACTTATAAAGAAATGTTTGTCACCAATGAAATATCGTTGGAGGATTTGTGATTGTGTTCCCTCAAACCGGTGGTAGCATTTCACTTGGAGGGAGGCTTTGTAAAAAAATAGGCTTGTCGGTGAAAACTATGGCAAGCTTCATGTCAGCATAAAGTTAAATAATAATTTAAACATAGTTACAGTATCTGGTAGTACTTCTACTTCAAATTCGCTTTGAATCTCTGCCTTGTAATAAGTGCGTGCCGTAAGAGAACAAGCGTCCTACCAGAACGACATCCATTTGCCTGAATTTCGCTGCTGTGATATATACCATATATACCAATCATAGTATGATATGACTAAATCTTATCCTGCATCCTGCGAGCCGGGCGACACAATTTTTTGTCGACTCCCATGCGTTGCACCATTTTCGAGTTTTACCACGAATGAGATCACGTAAGAATTTCGAGTACGATGAAAACGAATCGAGTAAAACAATCACCATAACCACCAGCAATCAATCCAAATCATAACAAAGTCGGAAGTGATAACAGAGCTACCTTACAATCCATTCAGAAACGCCCCAAACGAAAGAAAACAGAAACAAACAATAACAAACGCATTACAATATAGCAACCAGTCGCAACACGATATCAATAAATTTCGCTGTTGCTGTCTGTCATAGCATTGCGGTTGTTTTTTTCGAAAATGCTGATGTTAAAAGTTGCTTCAGTGAGAGCATCACGCATGCCTATTATGTCGATATTCCATATTATATTTGAACTTCTATTTCTATTTGCTCTTCTAAGTGATTGCTGGGCAAAGAATCACGAAAGCAACTGCGATGCAATCTCGGATGGCAGCAATCCCAATAATAAATCTTGTGTCATTGATCGCTCGGGTTTTGGTCCCATTAAAGTCATCGTTCATGGCACCAAGAACGATCCTTTTTGGCAACAAGTGAAAGCAGGAATGGAACAAACCGCAAGGGACATGAAAGTTGATTTAGATTTACTTCTGTATGACGACGAAGATCCCACGCTCGATGCCTCGACGTTAGCAAATGCCATGGTGAACGACATTCGAAAGTACGACTACCTGTACAATGGTGCCGAACCAGACAATGATCGCCGCCAACGACGCCGTCGGAATAGCTTTGCAGATTTTACCAATAGGGGAGATGGGAAAAACCAAAATGAAAACGAAAACGTGGAGCCACGTTGCGGTTTTGGCGGTTGTAAATCAAGAATAGAAGGCGGCCAAATAAGTACAAATGATGCTCTCTCTCCCCGTCCGGCAGCAATGATTGTGAGCCTTCCAGGGAACTCAAAAGTAGAAGATGCTCTCCGAAGCATACAGAAGGATAGCAACAACGACATGCCAATATTTGGAATCAACGCCCTCGCAAGCAACAGAGAAAACAGCAGTATTGAAAAAGAGGGATCATCCTCTTTCTTTCTGGGGACAGTATCGATGAACGAGACCCAAGCCGGAGTCATGGCTGGAAATCATATCCGAGAGCTTTTGCTTTCAAGAGAGGATAAAATCGACGGCGCCGTTACCGGATTGTACGTCAATCATCGATCTGACGTCCATGCCCTGAAGGAAAGATTCGACGCACTTTCCTCAACCTCTAGTGACATTGTTCAAACGTGGGAAGTGGCATATTTGGAAAAAAATACCACCGAAGAAGATTTCATGGCTTTTTTTGAGGGATGCAGACACACCGTCATACAACTTGCGGGAGGGAGCGGTATTGTCGAGTCAATCCTTGAGGCGTTGGTGGCAAATGGTTGCAATATTGAAGACAATCATATTGTTGGTACTTTTGACACCTCATCTCCCTTTATTTACGATGCCATCACCGAGGGCACAATTGACTTCGCCATCGCTCAGCAACCCTATTTGCAGGGAAGTCATGCTGTGCTCATGGCAGCTTTGTATGCCACAACGGGACAGAAATTGGTTGGCGGAGCAGAAGCTGCGAACATTGAAACTGGTCCAATTTTGGTAACCGAAGAGAGCGACGACTTTCCTGGAAAGCGACACCAAATTTGTGAATCCGAGGGATATCCCGTCTGTTGGCCTGGGACCGGTAGCAGTGAAAAATCAGAGTGTCCATGTACAGATCGATCCAATATTTCCATTGCGGTCGTCACTCACGACGAATCATCAGATTTTTGGAACACAGTGTTCTCTGGTATTTCCCAAGCTGCAACCGACTTCGGCATCTCGGTTGAAAGAAATCGCTACAAGCGAGTTGGTCCCAACCATGGACGGCAGCGACAGCATGGGAAGCAGACAAACTTGCGTCTGAAGCACACCTTCGACATCAATCAAGCCTGCCAATCCAAAAAAATTGATGGCCTCATCGTGAGCCTACCGGATGCAAGCATGATGAGTAGTTTGGTAGGATGCAAGTCTCGGGGAATTCCATATCTGGCGCTTAATGCGTTGGCGGACACTAACCAGAACCAAGACATCGTTGAGAAATTATCTCCCACAAGGCCTTCAGTTCCCTACGTAGGCCAGAAAGACTTCGAAAGTGGCTTCGAAGCAGGAAAAAGGTTGATCGAGGCCGGTGTAGTACAGGGTTGGTGTCTGATGCATGACAATTTTGACACGTTAAATGATCGATGCGATGGAATGAAGGAAGCGTTCCTTGAAAACGAAAAAACGGAGTTCATGGGAATCATATATGTACCAAACAATAACGATGCGTTGACATACAAAACTTTGGTGGAAACAGCATTTAATCAGGACGGCAGAGGAGACGACTGGAGTGGGTATGGTATCCTATCTACGGGACGAGAACAAATCCCTTCCCTTCTTTCACTATTGGAGGACCACCCAAAGATCCTTGCCGGGACATACGATGTTGAGTCTACTCTCTATAAAGAAAACAACGATAGTGCTCTAAGAGATCAGATTATCTTCGGAATCGATCAAAATGCTTACATGGAAGGTTATCTCTCAGTTGCCACGATGGTGTGGAAGACAAGTACTTCGGAGACGCACACAATTCCCATCTTAGAGACTGGTCCGAATTTTGTTTCACAAACCGATTCATCTTCTTCCCAAGTGATCGAGAAAGAAGAGCATTGGCACCAACAATGCCGGGACAATGGATTCCGATTTTGCGAATCCAGAAAGAGTGAACCTCCGCCCATCGAGGAACGACCTCTCACATTCACTGGCAAATGTAGTCAACTCGATCGAAAGTGCGGCGTCTGTGAGGGCGACTGCGATGACGATACACACTGCGGGGAAGGTCTTGTTTGTTTTGTGCGAGACTCTCTAACAAGTGGTGTCTCCGACCCAGTACCGGGATGCTCTGGAAATCCCATTGAATGGAGTGCGAAGGATTTTTGCGTGGACGCTCGGCTCTACGAATGCAAAGATGTCGATGTGTTCGAGGTACGAGTGGGGAATTTTTCCGTCCAACGGACGTGCTCCTTTGTGGAATTGGACAAGCGACGGTGCTCGGAATACGGGAGGCTTTGCCGAGCCACATGCGGGTATTGCCGTAAAGAAGCACGCGAAGACGACACAACCGCATACTGAAGCGATTAACAGACCAACAAATTGAATTGTATCATCAATAAACTGTAATATAGATTAAAAAGCTTCCAAGAGTTCCATAACCCAGTCATGTGGAGAACTTAACAAGGTGGTCAACAATGATCTACGAAGTGACAATTTTTGCGTCATTCTGGGCTACTGCACTTGTTCTGACTAAGAATTCATCGTTATGAAATTCTATCATTTACCAACTCATTCTGGTATTCAATTACGAGCTTCGAAATTGTTAAATTTGAGCCATGAATAATTAATATAGAAAAGAAGAACCAATAGCTAAGATGGAGGATCTTTCTACTATCACAAAAATAAAACAAACACACTGACTACTCCATTGGACCTTGCAGCAAGAGCAGGAAGAAGTCTTCTTGTGACAGTTCTTCTTTGTTGGCATGTGTACTACTACCACTAACTACTAATAAAGTACTATTGGTAGTAGTAGCTAGTAGAACACTACCAAGAGTACTCTCAACAATTGGCTATGGTCCACTGCACCAACACTGTTGACATGCGCAAAGAACAAAATAAGAATCTCCTAAGATGATGAGAACACCACAACTGGAATTGAATCTTCTAGGGGTAAAGAAGCAAAATATTATGAAGACTCCTTGTAGGCCTCACCAGTAGCCTTCTTGATTAAAAACAAATTATTATTCATTTCTGAACATAGGAGAATTTCATTCAAAGTTGTTACTACTAAAGGGAACCCCATTTCCAAGACTTTGCTACTAGTACTACTATTCAGCCGTCATCATTGTCATTATTTTTGAGATGAACAACAAGAACTCATTCCAAATACTCAAAATAAATCAGTCATATAAAGAAGATAGGCAACAGTCATTCCAGAATCATAAAAGAGAACTCATTCCTAGTACTAGTAAGGTTGCTGGAATTATCAGAGGTAATCATGTTTGGAAAACTCAATCCTAGTAACAAGACTTAAATCCAGTCATTTTTTCATGAAGGGTCATTCAGAGATTGATGAGAAACCCATTTCCTAAAGACTCCTCTGTAAATTCAACAGTGGTCCTCACAACACTAGTACTAGGAGCAGTAGTCCTAACAAGAGTGACTGGCCATTTCAAGATTGAACTAGAGATTCCAGCACTAATATTTCTTGTGAGAAGAAGGAACCTGCTATTCCTACAATGACTTCATGAGCTCAGTCACCTGACATCAAGTTGTCAAGTTAGAAGTGGAAGAAACAAGACTAGACAAAAGATCACCAGGGTGGTTGCATAATATTTACAATGGTGAATGTGCCAATGCTGGCATTACAAATATAACAAACAGGACAAGCATTAGAGTTACAAAAAGGATATGAAAACAAGCTACTGATGTGATTCTTGCTGTTATCCCCCTTCTTACTGGTATTAATGCTGAGCCAAAATAATGATGGCAGTCAACTAAATAAAGCAGTGGACAAGAATGACAACTGCAAAAAAAGAAGGCCGCTGCAAATTAATCTAATATTGTGTGAAAGGAAATGGTATGACTCCTGGCGAGATGAAGTCATTTAATTGTTAGGAAGATGAAGACTTTTTGGTCAATACAAACAATCAATTTGCACATTTTTCTTTCAATGCAACTCAAGCACAGCAGATGCAAAGATTTGATAGTGGTTTTTACATTACTAGTAGTACTATTACTAGTATACTATATACAACATGTCATATTTCAAAGCCAATCATCAAAGACCAAAACACCACAACAACAACAACAACAACTACTACTACTACTAGTAGTAGTGTTAGTACAGTATACAAAGACAGAAAAACACATTCTGAAGGAGCTTCAGAAAATGCAGATAGTGAATACACGACAGTTGCAATGTGCGTACTTCTTTGTTGATGGGAGCTGTCACTCTGAGCACTAGGACATAATTTTTTTCTAGCACTATTGCTTTTAAGGCAAGACAAGCCAGTACTACCTACTTGAACACAATGAGTCAGCATGCTCCCATTACCTGAATGAATTTGACCATGTTGGACTTGATTGGCAATTTAAGGAAAGATAGTAGTAAACAATCTGGATTTAGTTTTAAATTGTAACAAAAGAGAAGTACTACAAGAAAAATTGCATTTCTGAAATGTCATGCAATGTTTCAAGAAAATGCCTTTGCAGCCAGATAACAAAAGGTGGTGGATTAGTAAAGAAAGATGCAACTCCTTACCGTAACAATATCACATACAATTTCTTACCTTTAAAAACCTTACTGCTGGTTGGTTTAAAAATTTTCAATTAGCAAGGGCCTGAATGCATCTCAGCAATTGGTGGTGTCTATTAGTGGCGTGATGGATGATTTAGTTGATGAAAGAAGTGATTACCACTTTGTGAGAAAAAAAAATGCCAAAACAGCAGTGCTCACTCTCTCTGTTCAATTTGAGAATGCAAAAAATGATGTCCAATCAGATGGAAAATATGTACTTAAATTCTGAGAAGTTTCAAGGACTGGCTGGAAAATCCACTATCATCCAAAACTTCTGAAACAAGAAAATGCTCATCATGATTGATACCATTCTTGGCTGGTACCAGTCTAATGAATGCCTGGAGGTTGAAAGATCCTCTCCTAGTAGAACACATACTTGTTTTGACTAGAGATCATGACTACTAGTAGTAGCAATGATGAAAGTGTTGGTCATATCAGTTTCTCCTTTGATGAGCAGCATGAACATGATATATCAGTATCTCCTATGATGAACATGGATATGATAGCGATATGATAGCACTACTAGTAGAGGATGATCCAGTTCAGATTCAGTTGATGGACAGATACAGTAGTAGAAAAAAGAAGAAGCTCAAAATTGGCACTTCAGCATTAGTAGTCACATAGTAGTAGTACTATCAAGGTTCACACAAATATGGAAGATTACTTGTACTAGTACTAGTACACTTGTACTAGTACACTAGTACTAGTACTAGTAGTAATAGTAATAGTGAAACCACCAAAGTTCCAAACCCAGATTCAAGTGCAATTACTACACTTCAAAAAGCAGGTTTTGTAGGCATGAGCAGTGGTTCATCTGCAGATAACAGTCAAAATCTCACCCAGCAAAATATGAAACAGAACATTCTACCACCATTTAGTACTGGTGTTTTCATGATGAATCAAATTTTCTATAAAAGTTTTGATGCTCTCCTCATCACGCAAAGAGACCAATCATGATGATGAAGAAAGAACTACCAGCAAAAACTTAAACACAAACTGCTGGAAGAAGTCTGTTAAAAATGCAATGTAAAGAAATTGCATTTTCAAATTGACAAGGACCACAGAGAAAATGCATTTTTCAACTTAGAACTTGATGGTTACAATGCAAAATAGAAGTAAAAGTAAGCATCAATAGCAAACCACTTATACAAAACGTTATGCCTTGACTGTGAATCGAACACAGGACCTTCAGATCTTCAGTCTGACGCTCTCCCAACTGAGCTATCAAGGCGTTGACTCGCTGTGTTTGAAGGCCATAATCCAATTTTAATATGCTTAGAAAATAATAGAAGATTTTAGATTTTTTATTTTTATTTCCTTATCACGAATGTAAATCGCCGATGGCCCATTCTGGATTCATTTCTGTACGTAGGGTAATAGCGATCTGTAAGCGTCACTAACGTAAGGTACCCAGAAAATCATAATACAACATAAATCCATTCAACGATGAGCAATAGCAATAGAACTGCCGCCGTTACGGCACAAACTTTTTGGGATGTGGCATCTCCATTGATCGCTGTGACCGAAAAACATCCATTTTTGGTCTCCATGGTCGATGGGACTTTGGCAGAAGAAAACTTCAAATACTACGTGGTCCAGGATGCTTTGTACTTGAAAGACTTTGCCGATTGTTTGCGCCGAGTGGCCGACAAAGCACCGTCTCCTGCAGATTCGGCCCGCCTTGTGAATTTTGCCAAGGGCGCTGAGGAATGCGAGATGGAGTTGCATAATTCCTTCTTCAAGCAGTGGAACATCTCGTCTCCCGGCGGTACCGGCGAGGGAGCAGAAGATGAAGCCCAACAAATGCCGAATTGTCTCCTCTACACATCATATATGAAAAGGGTTGTAGCCACAGAATCGTATGCCCAGGGATTGGCGGTACTCTTACCCTGTTTCTGGGTGTATATGCACGTCGGTCACGTCATGCTCAAACTCCGAAAGGATTTGGCCAACTCTGTCAATAGAAAACCTCAATACGATGCCTGGATCGACATGTACGCCGGAGAAGATTTCGAAAAGGAAGTGAAAGACTTTATTGCCATGGTCAATGCMGAGTGCCAGAGAATTCAAGAGAAAGGACTGGATGCTGATGAGGATACCGCTGAAGGTAGCTCTGCTGCAGATGCATTCAAGCGTATGCAACACCATTTTTCGATGGGATGCAAGCTCGAACACATGTTTTGGGACCAAGCATCGACTATGATGCAGTGGCCAAAAATTAGTGGTATGTAATTCAATAAATTTAATAGTGACGAGATAGTTTTGCCTTCAGGTAAAGAAAAGAATGTGTGAATTTATATCCAAGTGCGAGCTATTAACGGGTACATCAATCATTTGAATCTTGGATCTTGTTCAATACATGATTATAACATATGAAAGATATGGTTTATTATTCATCTTATTTCAATCGAAATTTGTAGCTTTCCATTTCTGTTTTACAAATACTTGTCTCGTAACAGTACAAGTGGCAACAGACAACTTTTTGTTTGTAAAAAATTCTTCTCCTAGTACAGTAATTTTCAGTAGCTGTAGATATGTGTGTGCACTAAACTACTACGAAGTACTACCAATTGAATAAAGAGGCTGTTGCATCAAGAATGCTATTGTACCTAAGAAAACCATTCATCACTAGTAGCTACTTGTTGTAGAGTACCAGTACTAGTCAAAACTGAACAAAATGCATCAATATCACCATCCAAGAAACGACAGCGTATTGATTGCCTGTGCTCTCTGGAGAAAAGGAGTCTATTTTTGGTTGTTAGATGGCATTCGAGGGTTTTTCAATGAAGACCTCAAGAAGAACTTCGTCGTATGCCACCTGTATCACTCATGCCTAAAAAATGCCATTGGAGACCGCCCAACGTCCTTCGAATTCAAAAATCGTGAAACATGAAATATTTAACATGAGGTTCACTTGCAACCGAAACAATGTGCGAGTTTCTTCTCTTGCGGTTGATTCTTGAACGCTGTTGTAAACATATTAATCAATGAGGTGAACTAGACATGGTCAATAGATCTTTTGCCTGATCCAGCATCCGCTCAACCATCGACATCTTACAATGACCATAGTGTTCAAGTTCCGTCAACTTCGAATCGTACGCACAACCTTATCTTGATGGTGAGCATGGACATTCGATACTACAAAATACAAATTGTGGTTAAAACTGTGTTATTTCGATTGTACGTTCATTGAAGACATTGCTTTATATTGGAAATTGAGATGTTGTGATGCTGCACAACACGTATGATGTGTTGGATTAGTTTATGCGGCAATGACCTCTCCGGTGGAAGGCTTCAGAAGCTCGCACTTGCCTCCGGCGCCTTCGATGGCGGCACGAGCCGATTTGGTGAAGGCATGAGCCTGAACAGTGATGTCCTTGGCAGTGAATTCTTCACGTCCGACAACAACCTTGTGAGTGGAGTGCTTGGACTTGGTGACGGCTTTGGATTCGAAAAGGGATTCAAAGTTGCATGTAGATCCAGGGGCAACTCCATTGAGTGCATCCAGTTGGATCAAATTGTATTCTTTCTTGGTGTGACCGGGTCCCATAGGTCGTCCAGTGAACTTGGGCAACCGACGGTAAAGAGGTTGTTGTCCTCCCTCGAATCCCGGTCGGGTAGGTCTTCCGGATCGGGACTTTTGTCCACGCATTCCGAAACCGCAGGTGGCTCCTTGTCCGGCGGAGATACCACGTCCCTTGCGTGTCTTCTTCTTGCGGGATCCAGGGGCGGGGCGGAGGGAATCCAAAGTGAATTCATAGTTCTCGACGTCGTTGATGTCCGACTCGTCGGCCGTGCGTCGCTTCCAGTCGTGTAGCTTCATGGAAAGCGTGTTGGCGCTCGAGGTGGAAACTGCCGCGAGGCGAGTTCCAGTGAACGAAGAGAAAGCATCTGTATTTCGTTTGTTTAAGACACGAGAGCGAGGCGAAAGAAAAGACAGAAGAAAGTTTTTGTGAGAAATGAAGAAAATGAAATGAAGCTAGCTGTAGACACAGGCTGCAGTGATTCAGGTTACAACGGAGCTGAACGATCGATGGGATGTGTATGCGTGTGCTAAGAGCGTCACTTCAAGCTTGATCTAAGAGTTGGCGGTCGCGTTCTAGAAGGATGAGGATCGATTGTGGAGTGGACGGGAATGGACTGACATCCCGTACAGATACCAAGCAGGGCAGCAGGTGATCTTTGGCTACATTCTCCATCACCGACGAGGCGACGATAGCTGATCGGTGAAATAATATTTGGATGGCTCCGCTTTGTCTGTCGACCAAAATTTCGACTCGGTCGCCAGAAGAAACAAGTCACTTGTTGCGTGTTTGTTTCAAACTCCACTCGAAACTACGTGCCTCCGGACTCAAGCCTCCAAACTCTTTGTCTCTACGATGCACCGCAATATTTACAGGGCGAGTACCTATTGGTAGCGCTAATGATTCATTTAGTATCCCAAAAGTGTTTCGAACGCATCACTCAAACCACCCATCTCCTCATTTCAACGTTCGTGTTCCCTAAAATCACCACCGAAGTACCTCCTGCGTTATCCATATAGTTCGTCATTCATTCACCAATATGCTCTATCGTACCTGTGGATGCAACTCCAGCGAGTAGGATAAGTCCGGCTACCTTCATCGTATACAGTATATTATTCTTTCTTTCGTATTTTTAATCGGTGTAGATAGTGGGTTTAAAGCGTTGCATGAAGGAAGAGTTCAAGCAGAAACAAACGGTTCTCATCCAGTTTTCTCGTTGATGGATGATGTACTCGTACTGAACACAACGATGATGTGTTGATGTGTTGTTCCACCGCAACTTCCAGCAGTCATCACCGCAGGTAGAAAACTGCTCACCCTCTGTCCGCCTTTCATTTGTGCTAACAAAATTTCGTGATGCGAGACGAGGTCGTGATGACGCACTTGCATTCTATTCTTTTGTACCCTACGACGGACATACCTCTCCTTCACTCGACGTAAGTCCAAAAATTTAGTCAATCTAGTCGAATACTACAAGACTGATCAAACCAAGAACAATTTCAACGACATAAGCCCAAATGCAAGAGTCATACCAAATGACCAAAAACAATAAATGCAACATTCCGTACGGTACGGTCCGTCGTACCGGTTCGTAAAATCTTTGAGACTTTGGCTTCATCGAGTTGATGCCGAGAAGTCGTTCTGTACAACGCAGAAAGGAACAGACGAGACCTCTTTCTTCAGAGTCTTCATTAGCAATTGAAAGACAACCCGCCAACTGTTTAATTTATGCAAGGAAAACTGAGAATAGAGAGGTAGAGAGAACGAAAAAAAATCGCAAGGAATCCAACACTACCACTCGATATATTGCTTCCGTAGTACAGTACCATGAATCCGTATCGCCTGCCTTTGATTGTCAAAGCACTGTTGGGTGCATCCTTCATGGTAGCCAATGTTCGCGCCCTAGCATCGTGCACGACATGTGCCCTCGGCAATGACTTGATAACAGACGCCAATCCCTGTAACAACTTGGAAGATAACGTCAATGGCCTGTTCAATACCGACTTGGACTGCAAGAACGCCCAATTGGAGCACTACCAAAAAGGCTGCTGTCCGTTGCCCCCCCTCGAAGATCACTGTGGCTACTGCGCAGACGGTTTCTCAACTCCTAATATGGAACTCATGGTCCCGACGGGACAAATCGTTGGTGGCTACGCCTGCTTTGATTATTATTATCAGCCCCAATCCCGGATCGGCATGTTCACCGACGGGGACTGTTCGGACACCTTTCTGCAGCGGGCCGGTTTCTACTGCGGATGTCCCAACCAGGAGCAGGAATGCTGGTTGTGTCCCGATGGGCAACCCCCTTCGAAGCCGGCGAAGGGCGACGCATGGGTAACCAAGGCAACCTGCCGTGGCATCGAATACCTCTTTTCCCTCTTCAAGGAAGACGAGTGCGCTGCATTCCCCTACGAGGCCGGCGCCGATCTCGCCATATTTTGCGGGTGCGGCGGCTTGAACCAAACGGAAATCGATGCGCAGGCCGAGATCTACCAGTGCAATCTCTGCGAGAATGGAGGGGTTGTCACCAACCCCGACTTCCCCTACTCAACGGAAGGGGATTTCGTCAAGACGTGTGCCCAGGCGGAAGAATTTGCCAGGGAAATCATCAAGACACCCTCGGGCTGCCGCAATCCTAGGCACTTTGGAGAGGCTCGGCAAAAATGCACGTGCTCAGAACCTCTGTTTGATACTTCGCCAGGTGCACCATCCTTGATGGTCTCGTGGACGCCGTTGCTGCTCCAATTGCTGATTGGGATGGTGGTGATCGCACATCCTTAACAAATTTTGTCATCATCGCTGGAGACGACACAATCGATGGCGACATTGATGGCCTTGTTCGTGGGGAGGGGAAAGGAATCTTTCGGATCMACTTCAACAGTCGCAATGCATACACCAGGCGATGTAGTGCTATAACTTTCTGCGACGACGATCAAATTTCACAAGAAGCGATGCCGATGGATGGATATTGATTCGATTAGAAAGAAACCCACATTTTATGTCTCGTTTTACAGACTATATCTGAGATTCTATTTCTCTGCATTGGCATTCACCTTTCTCTATATCGAGGGAAAAAAGAATTGTACACAATTGCCTTGGCTTTGCCTACTCGTATATGTGGTGTATTAAGATGCTGTTTAGAACAAAGCACAGAAAGCACTAAAATTGTATCATTTGTTTCCCCGCTGCACGCAAGAGCTATTGCAGAACGTACCAGTCTACAAACAAATGATAATCCTAGTAATAAGTAATAATCTGTCCAGGAACTACCAGCTCCACGCAAACAAATTTCCATGCTAGTCTCATTGCATTTTTAATAGTACGTTACGATTATCCTTTTTTGCGACTCGATGTACAAAACCTGTTCGTGGTTTCGACTTTCTTTCGTTTCATCAACAAATAAAGCACTAGAGCAAAGAAACAAGCAGCGAATCATGGAACAAGCAAGCATGGCGAGAACTCCGACAACAGCAAGGCGCCTTCTGAGGGTCGCAAACAATGGGAAGGTCAATACTACTACTAGTAGTAGTAGGGACCTATCTACGAGCCGTGATCAAACAAGCGCAATGCAAGAGATACCATTCAACTCTTCATGAGCAGATGGACCAACTACTAGAGATCACCAAGTCTCCTAGTAGAACAATCTTAGTATCACTTCCGACGACGGCCTTGACCATTGACCATTGACTAGTACTACTAGTACTACTACTAGTACTACTAGTAAAATCAGATCATGGTATCCAGTAGAACTCGTACTAGTACTCGTAATACTACCACAAGCAACATGATCCACAACAACAACAAATTCTTCTTCTTTTAAAAGAAAATTCTGACGACCTCACTACTACAACTGCATTGCTAGTATACTAGTACTAGTACTAGTACTAGTACTAATAGTAGCAGCACTAGCCAATGAGGACAAAAGGATCCATCTCTTGTTTACTAGTACAAGAAGGTCATGTCTAGTTGGCAAATGAAATGCAGTGTGGATGCTGATGTTTTTGCTGTTGGAATCCTACTCGGAGTGCTTTCTTTGCAAGTGGCCGTCCATTTTTCCCTTTGTTCTTATCCTGCCCGGGTGGTATTTTCGTTGTCGATGTTGAAGGCACGACGCATTTCCAATAAGTAAAAAAATGAACACATTTTGAATTTTACTCGAGAGTTTTTGGTTGGGGTTGTTTCCCTTTAAAATCACGATGCACGATCAAAAGTCGGCATCGAGTTTCTGCATTTTCGCGTACGAGTACGAGTACGATTATCGCTACCGCAGTTAAACTACTAGACCAAAACAAAAAAATCAAAATATACTACTAGTAGTACCGGTACGAGTACTCAGAAATTGAAGCCATCGCGGTTCGTGAATTTTATTTTCCTACCCGTTCCGTGCCTGGGCGAAAAAAGGAGTCCGAATGAATCATGATCCTCACCAATTACAGTTGATCCTTTGTTTCTCTCAACGTATCTTCTCTCATAAACTAAGAGTTGAATACAAACAAAAGACAACAGACAACAACACTACAAAACAGACGGAAATTGCCAAACAACACATTGCAACCMTTCCCTAGAGCAACATGGACAACAAAAACACTAACGATGCCGACACCGATCACAAAATAATGATGGAATCCACTTCCACCGCCAATATTGAAAGCGCAAGTAGTTCCGCGGAAGCACATCCGAGCGAGCCAGTGGCTACGAGCAACGGCATTGTCACGAAGAGCAACGACGATACCCACAATACAATACGGAGCGGCGACGAAAACGACGACGACGAAGTCCTACAGGAGGAAGACGACGAGGAACAAAACGACACTGTTCCCACTTCACGCGCATCCTGCTACAAGAAAACCGCCGTTGGCCTTGTTCTTCTCGGACTCATCATCTTCGTCATTGCCGATTCGCTAACGAACCAGCACATCAAGACGGGTCTGCTCGCCTTTTTGGAATGGATCGAGGACCACCTGGTGGTGGGCGTCCTGAGTTTTGTGCTGGTGTACTTTCTGGCCACGGTGTTCTTTATCCCGGGCAGCATTCTGACGCTCGGTGCCGGCTTTGTCTTCTCGTCCGCGATGGACTCGTTGTGGATTGGGGTCTTGCTGGGAACCGCTGCCGTCTTTGTGGGAGCCTCTCTGGGTGCAATCGTGGCCTTTTTGCTCGGACGGTATCTCTTTCGGGAAGCGGTGGCGGTCAAGCTGACGCAAAAATACAAGATCTTCGAGGCCATCGACCGGGCCCTCGAACAGAACGGACTAAAAATCATGGTGTTGCTGAGGCTGTCTCCGATTTTCCCCTTCAATGCCCTCAACTACAGCATGGGCATCACGGCCATCCGATTCTGGGACTACGTTCTGGCCTGCCTGGGGATGCTCCCCGGAACGATCGTCTATGTGTTTCTGGGGGCCTCGGCCGGTAGCCTGGCGGAACTCGGGGGCGACGAAGACGAAACCGAGGAAGACGACGACAACAAGACGGTCACCATAGTGGTGATCGTTGTCGGGGTGGTCTTTGGGTTTTTGGCCGTCGGTCTGACTTCGTATTATGCCAAGCAAGAACTCAACAAGGTGCTGGAGGAAGAGGCGGAACAGAACGACGAAAGCAACAACGGCGTCGACGAGAACGCGGAGGAAGAGATCAGTGTCTGATGCGATGCTACCGATGCCACTCTCGAACCTTCGTACATACCTATACTATACTAATATACTGTAATCCTAATCCTGCGATGATAATCTGTGTTATGGATTTTCTTCTCCTAATTTTCTGGAGTACGAGTTTGCGCGTTAAGGCGGCAATTTCCAGGCTGTGCCGAGTTCCCCGTGTGCACCTTCTAGGACATTGCCAGTGTCAAACTACGGTTTCCAGCTCTTGCCCCGCAACCGTTCTTTCTGTTCTGTCGAAGTGGGAGACACTCTTGCTGTTTTTGTGATTGTGTTGGTCAGAAAGGACGCTTGTTGTAATTGTTGCTGTTGTTGTTGTTGCTGTTGTTTTTGTTGCTGCTGTTGTTTTTGTTTTTGTTGCTGCTGCTGCTGTTGTGGCTCCCGTGGTTGCCTTCGTCGCGTTGCACCCGCTTGGTTCTTGGTGGTTCTCGGCGGTGGCTCGTGCGAATCCCGAGACCGGCGCCTCCGGGGAATGGAGGGCGGGGTGACCGAGGGATGGTGAAGGTTCGTGTTCGTGTTTGTGTTCGAGTTCGTGTTTGTGTTCGTGTTCGTGTTCGAGTTCGAGTTCTGGTTCCTGGTTTCCCCCGGGCCCGCAAGGGGGCAAGGGTGGCGGTTCCTCCGGTCCCGGAAGGACCCCTGGGGATCGCTCGGGGCCTCCCCCCCTTCGGCCGGCGGGGAGAGGGGCCGCTCGAAGGAAAAGAGCGGCGGCGGGGGAGGGTAGTCCACCGGGCGGGACGGCCCGTGGGATGGTCTTGTGTTCTCGGGGGACGAGACCGAGACCGACTGCGAGACCGAGAGAGACGACGACGAGGCCTCCCACCGCGAGCTCTCGGTGGGCAGGAGGGGCTCGCCCGCAATGGGTGGTGTGGGCGGTGTGGTTCGTGCTGGTGGTGGTGGTGGAATTCGTGCGGCCCTTGCTTTGCGTGTTTTGTGGCGGGCAAGAGGCCGGACGCCTTCCGCGGGCCTCCGCCTCTGGTTCAACAGGGCACCGAAACGGCCTTCGGTTCCGGCCGGGCGTTCGTGGGCACCCGCTCCGCCGCATGCGGTTTCTTGGGCCGGAGAGCGGTGCTCGTGGGCCTCTCCGGAAGCGCTTCCACTCGTTCTCGGGCGCCCGGCCTCCCATTCGGTGGCGTCTTCGAGGTCGTCGTCGAACGAGTGGAAGACCCGGCCCCTCCCGGCCCCGCTGTCTCTGCCGTTGGTGCTTCCGCCGTGGCTTCCATCGGCGGTGCTGTTCAACGCCCAAAGGGCGTCCCGGATGATGAGCAGGGCCGAGGAATCCCGGTCGTTGAAGCCGTCCTGGGAGAGTTTCCGCACCGGTTTCAGCCCCCCTTCCGAATCGGAACCGGGGGCTTGGGTTTCCCACCGGGAGCAGACCACGGAGGCGTGCTGTTGCTGTTGCAGTTGCCCACTGCGGCTGCCGCTTTTCTTCTTGGTGGCGTGCTCGGGGTGGTGGAAGCACACCGCCGGTGTCGTGGAAGAGGTAAAGAAGGAAACGCAAGAGCCGCTGGTGCTGTCCCCGCTGTAGTCGGAACGAAAGCTGCTTCCGCTGCTCAGCGTGCTGATGGTTCGGTGGCTCCGGTTTCTGTCCCGGAGGCGTCGGTTGCTGTTGTGCGAGCGCGGGGGCTGTCTTGCCCGTTCGCTCGCGAAACACCGGCCCGTGCTCCTGCCGTGGTTGTGGTTCGTGCTGGTATTGGTAGTCATCTTGGAGGGTGTCCAGCGCGTGGTGCTGTTCGAGTTTGTCTTCGAGTGTGTCTTCGAGTGTGTCTTGAGGTGTGTATTCTGTTCAGGTATGTCTCGAGTTGTGTCTCAAGGTTTGTCTCAAGGCGTATCTATTGGCGACATTGGTCAACAAACACTCTTTCATTGCAAAACCGAAATTTTGTTGCAGGTCCGTTGTGGCAAACCCGAGGTATGTGCCTATCTAGGAATTTGGAGCGAGGCACTGCGACGGTTACTCGGATAACAACCAAATAAATAAGCGGGTATCCCTGCTATCGCTGCGAAAGCATTCGAGAGGCATGCACATGCACGGCGGCGAACGAATTGCGATTGGAAAAACAGCGCCCGTTCCGTTCCGTTGCCTTACCCGGCAAGAACGGGCACTAGGCACCGAAGCGTTTCTTGGAACAAGTTCCGGTAACTGTTACCCAAATAATTTTCCCGAGTTTTGGTATCCTCCCTAAATCCCAGTGGAATTTAACGCTGGAAAAATCGTCACGAATTCCAAAATCTGGATTATTGCGTGGCGTTGTGTGGTGTTTGAATTGGTGCGGTGTGAGGGCAATTGATGCATGGATAAAAAATATAAATGGCACTCGATCGTTCTTGTAAACGCGAAGTATATGATCTGCTTTGAAGCACCAGTACCGTTTTCCTTTAAAAACAATGTGAACCGAGAATCTTTTAGGGTGATGACGGTTGAAAAAGAAAAGATTGTCACGACACTAATAAATAACGAATGAATTATTCAAGCGTTACTTATCAGGCAAACCGAAACCCCAATATCTTTCCACTTGAGGTGGTTCCTTGCGGAACACGCTTTGGTGACGCGACGAGGCGCCATCTATCGGATCGGATACAGTCCCGTATCGAACCGTTCGCCACGAACCGAGGAACTCGCAAAAAACCGGTTGCACCGCACGCGCTAGCTGCCACTGACTGCGCTGCTACGGTATGCTTTTTGTTTTTTTCACCACCACCCGATGGAACGCGTCTTGCGTTGCGTTGCGTCTTTCCCACCCCGGTTGTGTTGCTGCGCAATAAATGGACCCCAAAGTGAATCCGGCCCCGAACACCAAAAAACAATGGGTTTAAGGTTTCCACCCGATTCCTAATTTACGCATACACGACTCAACCGCTGTTTGTTCGTCGATAGTACAATTCCTCGGAATTCTCACACTGAATGCCAAAGAACACAGAAAAAAATACTTAGGGTTTCCACCGTTTTCTTCCTTTCTTCGCATTCTTTGCTTCCACGCCATGCCAGGTACGTACGTCGCGTAACCATTGATGATGTACTGTACGTACGGTCAGGGGTCATAAATTTAGAGGGGTGCGCATCGATTTTCCATGGCTAAGATTTTGCAGCAACGAAAAATCAAAAATCATATTCCATCCTCGGTCCCAAAATTAAAAAATCAGCTCCAGGAATTTTTATAATTCTAATTTTTACTGCATAATACTAGTAAAACTATCCAACTTTTAAGTAGTCAT
>CAACVS010000564.1:26266-36338 GCA_900660405.1 Pseudo-nitzschia multistriata
ACCAGGGCTACATCGTGCACGTGCGAGCAAAACCATTTTGCACTCGTGGGATTAAAATTTGACTTGTACCAGGGCTACATCGTGCACGTGCGAGCGAAACATATATAATTTTTAATCCCACGAGTCATTACACGCAAAAAGATGGCCGCTAATCCACGGTTATAACCGTACATTGGCTGGCCAAGCCTATACGATAAAAATTCCTTGAGCTGATTTTTTAATTTTGGGACCGAGGATGGAATATGATTTTTCGAATCGATGCGCACCCCTCTAAATTTATGACCCCTGCGTACGGTACCGTACAATATATTAAAGTATGTATTGTACTGGAACTTACGGTAGTACCGTACGTACAAGCACGAAGCAGCAGGAAACGTAGTACGGATTGTACTACGGTACAATGTACGAGGACAAACGCAACGTCCGTTGCCTGCCGCAGTGGTATTTAGCCATGACTCTTACTATGCTAGTAGTACTTGTACTTGGTACCGTACGTACCACAAAGTCCCTTGTGCATTCACGTTAGGTACGAGTACTAGAACGCTGCGTTGATGGCACTATTCGTATCACCCCATCGAACAGCAAGAGCAGAAAACAGAACACCCGAAGACTCACCAACAGAACTTCGGCACCCATCTGCTGGCAAACAACTTCGAACTCGGCAACAGTTAGAGTATCACGAATCGATTCATCGAGCAACAAGAACAGCCCAACCGCGTGCACCAGTCCTACAGTTGACATACGCATACCGCAGGAGCAAACCAGAAAGACACACAAACACAACACAACAGACACAAACACAACAGACACAACTCACAGACCATGGGCCAGGCAATCTCCATGGCCGCGGTCTACTGCTGCTGCACTGCCGGATCCTCGCTGTGCCAGTCCTGCTTCGGAAGCGTGGAGGCCGGAACCACCGGGCGCAAGCGGTCCGTCCTGCTCCTGGCCATTGTGATTGCCCTCTCGCTCTGGTTCCAGTACGACGTCGGCCCCTCGATCGTCCGAGACGATCGAGACGGCTGGGTCGTGTGGACCCTGAAGTGGATCCCCGGCCTCGGGGGCCGCGTGAGGAGGGCCTGGATGGACCCCTGCCTTTCCAGCAGGGACTACGAGCCCTCCGAGGAGGAGCTCGGAGAATGCGCCGGAAACGCCGGGGTCTACCGGCCGACGGGCCTCGCGACGCTCTACTTTTGCGCCAACGCGGCGGCCACAAAGATGGTCCCGACCCTCAACCGCGAGGCCTGGCCGGCCAAGTACACCCTCTTTGCCTTCGCGCTCCTGCTGACGGTCTTTGTCCCGAGCGATCCCCTCTTTTCCTCGGTCTACCTCTGGATTGCCCGCCTGGGGGCGGCGGTCTTTCTCATCGTCCAGCAGGTCATCCTCATCGACGTGGCCTACAACTGGAACGACGACTGGGTCGAAAAGGCCAACCAAAACGACCGCCTGAGCTTTGGGAGCGGCAGCGGCTGGCTCCACGCGATCGTCGGAGTCTGCGTGGCCCTCTACGGGGCCTGCCTCTCCTGGATCGCCCTCCTGTACGCCCACTACACCGGGGACGGCACCGGAAGCTGCGCCGGGAACACCTGGGCGATCACCCTCACCCTCCTGGGCATCACCGGCGTGACGGCCCTCCAGCTCTCCTCGGAGGGCGGCTCCCTCCTGACGAGCGGGGTCATTTCCCTCTACGCGGTCTACCTGTGCTTTTCGATCGTCAGCCACAACCCGGTGGGCCGGTGCAACCCCCGGCTGGGAGAGAACGACGTCTGGGGCATCACCATCGGCCTGGTCCTGACGACCGTCTCGCTGGCCTGGACCGGCTGGTCCTGGTCGGCCGAGCCCCGCCTAAGGAACGCCGAGAGCCTGCAATCGGCCCGGGCGGTGGACGCCCCTACCGCTTTCTCCCCCTTTGGCGAAGACGGACACGACCACGAAAGCACCACCGGCGGTGGCTCCCTCGACCTCGGGGTCCCCCTGGTCGACGGGGAGGAAGCCGCCACGGCCGGGAGGGTGACGACGGACGGATCCGCGGGCGCGGCGCGGCGGGAGTCCGCTTCGCTGGCCCACGTCTGGAAGCTCAACGCCGTCCTGGCCCTGGTGGCCTGCTACGTCGCCATGGTCCTGACGGGCTGGGGGACCATCTCCTCCGAGGTCGACCCCGTTCGGCACACGGCCGCGAACCCCACCGTCGGAAGGGCCAACATGGCCATCCTCGGGGTCTCGCAGTGGCTGGCCCTCCTCCTGTACGCCTGGACGCTGGTGGCCCCCCTCCTGTTCCCGGACCGGGACTTCTCGTAGCTGGCGCGGAACGAAAGGAAACGAAGCGAAACAAGACAAGACAGAAAAAAACAAAACAAACGAAGCGAAACGAAACGAAGCGAAACGAAACGAAACGAAACACACCATCGGAGGCCCCGCGGTCCGAGCGAAACGACCACGAACAACAGCGAAGAGCAACCGTGTCGCAGCATTCGGAAGCCAGCCCACGAGGCAAAGAACCGAAGCGAAGCGAACCCGAACAGAAAGAGTTACTGTAACGAATATGGAAATAACGCCCATCGAACCGCACACTGCGTCGCCATAAAATAAACTATATTGAACGACTAGCGCTAGCCCCTTCGAGCACCGACCCACTCTAGCGGTACGGTGGTCGGAGTAAGACCTAGTTTTTGGCAGGATTCATCTTAACACACAAATGAGTGTATTGGTCATACCGGGCATTGAGGTTTCTTTGAAATCATTATTATTTACACCTACCGTAGAAAGCCTAAACAATTCAGTAGTACCAGTAGTAGTACAACGACTGAGCTCCATTCAAGAAATCACCTCCTGCACAAAAAGACTTCCAGATTGACCTACCAGGGGGCATATGAGTCAATAAAGTCCACCCATTACCTAGTGAGATGTGAGGGTAGTACAGATGTGTTACATAGTAATTTACTGGTACCACTACTACTATGTGACATACTAAACATTATCCAACAAAGTTAAGTTCCCATTCTCCTGTTGGATTTTGAGTGTTACTGTCAGAAGGTATGAGGTTTTAGAGCAACAGCATAAAAAGCCACAAACTTGACTTCGTGGCTTCAACCTATGTTTTTGATGGAGTGGCTACTAGTTGTACTAGTACTACTACAGATGCTCCCAATCTGGAGAGTTTGCTGACAGTGGCTTCACTACTACTAGTGGTGTTGATGGAAGCCCAGATGTTCATGCAGTGATACAGACAAGCAATGTTCGCTTTCTTGGCAACCCAAGCTTTTCATGGATATACTTCTTGAGTGTACTACAGAGATGTAAAAACGAGGAAGCACATCTGAGGATTTCTTTGATTCACTACTCCTAGGTTATCCATTGGACCAGGGTTGTGATGACAATATCTGGAGATTGACAAGCCAGTCTTTGGTCTTTGGCAGATCACAACCCATCACCACCAGTGAATTCTTGAAGAGGAGGGGGAGGAATGATGAGGCAATCAAGAACCTGGATGATACAAGGAACTTAATGGTGAGAAAACTTAAAGAGGCAAATTTGCTTTTTGTCCAAGCAGAGGAATGTCATCTCTTAGAAGTATTATGAGATTGCTCTCAAACCCTCACATAATGCCACTCAAAATCCAACAGGTGAATGAGAGTTGAAACAGCAATACTAATTTTACTCCTTTTCCTACTAGTACCAATACATATTGTAATATCACTTGACCAAAATCATCCTTAATGTATATCATGGCACTAGTTGTAGTAGTAATGATACTCCTGCTACTAGCACTACTGCTACTATTGAAGTTTAATCAGCCCCATGATTGGATTTCATGCTCTAGTGTCTGGGTGTACATCTATTTGGCCAGATTCCATCTTGTCTAGTTTTTGGTGGGGATCTTGAGTGTGTTTTCTAGCTTGGTAGTTTCTGTGCTAGGAAATGTCTGAGCTTGTTCTGACATCCGAGCTCATAAATGTTGGAGTAGGCGGTCCAAATGAATCGATGTTTTGTGGGAATTACTGCTTGAATGGTGCAATGGATGAAAACAAAGTGTAAAAAGTCGGAGTGACTCATCATCTCTTAAGAAAATACTTGTGTATCAAAAATGGTTAGACACTGTCACAACCTAGCATTGTGACCTGTATCATTGCACAGAATCTGCTTCACAACCTGCCATGATTTTGGTTGGAGAAAACGTGACCAATGTGACATAAATGCCAGCAGTGGGGCATGTGAAAAACAATGGGAAAAAAAAAGGGGGGGGAATCTAAGAAAACATATGCTATGGGATGTGATAGGTTGCGATCACTTTTTGTGAGGATTACTAGTACCACAAGGCACTCCTCTGTGCTTGAAATAAAATTCTAGATCCCCACAGCAAGCACACTGGCTTTGAAGATGGACTTTGAAGGATTGCTCTTGTACATAACAATGACTCCTTACATCTTCTTGCTTCAGGCTATCCATTGCTGTTTGATTTGTTTAAGCGTGTTTATTGCTTTCATACTGTTTCTTGCACCACAAAAATAGTGGACTCTACTAGTACTAGTACTACATTTAATTCTTTGAGAAACTTCTCAATATCATCTAGGTGTGGCTTGGCATCCTGGAATGCACTGATTGGGTCAATTGTTCCAGAGGAAACAATGGAGGAATCAAAGGAGTGGAAAGATTCAGAGCTCTCCTCCATTTGTTCTATGAGTTTGGAATCAATGCCATCAGCAGTTAATTGTCAGCTGCTAATCATATTTGCATCAGACTTGGGAGGAGGAGGAGGAGGAGGAGGAGGAGGAGGAGGAGGTAAAGGTAACTACAAAGGTGTCTCATTAGTTGAACTTGTTTTAGTCTTCTTCTTTTTCCAGTGCTCCTCCTCTTCCTGTACTGCTGCTGGTGGGGCTGGAGGTGACTGAGGATGCATCCAGGGAGTACTACTAGTAGGAGCAGGGGGAGACTTACCCATTGTGATACCTCCTCTCTTAGTGCTAATACGAGACTGGAAAGCAGCTGGTTTTTTATCCTCGTTCTCTTTTTCCTTGAATATGATTTGAAGGAACATTGCATCAGCTCTCTGTCCCCCCTCCACTTGAATTGGGGCAACTAGAACTTCAGCAACATAGACAGAGGAATCCATCCTCTTCTGGAACTTGAGATTCCCCTCAGACCAGATGCATCCATCATGGTCCTTGAGTTCCATCACTGCTTCAATTCCCATGCTAGTCCACAGGGCATGTTTGCTATGAAAGGTTGTACAAGTAGATCCATCTTTAGCTTTTGTTATATATAAATCAATCTGGTGTGTCATGGACTGTCTCATAAAAGCAGGCCACTTCTTGCATTGAAGCAACCTGAAAGGTATATTCCTCCTCATCAATCCATGCTTTGAAGGACATAATAGTCTGATTTCCTTGCTCAAGTGTGAGTGAGCAGTCTCACCAAGCAATAGTTCACCATATCATAAGTATGATGGTCAAAGGTTGTCCATCTTCTGGAAAGAGCTGGATGATCTTATCAGATTGCTACCATCAATGCTACCAGATTGCTACCACAGACGCTTCCATAATATATGCTGTACTACCCGGGATGTTCAGAAACAGCGAATTTCCACATACACTTCTTAGCTACTAGATCCACCGCACGTTTGACCACTTCGACCATTGGTTGCATTGGGCACGTGTGTGTTTGTATGCAACAGCTGTATTATAAAATAGGGGGTCCCGGGAAACAATTTTCATTTAGGTCAAATTCTCAGGCTTTTTTCTGGTAGATTTATGGTAAAAACATTGTTGACTTATGGTAAATTCATTGTCAGTATAAGGTAGAAACATAGTTGATCGTTTGGGTTCGCCCACCTGGTTGAAGATCAGCAAAATTCAAGAATAACTCTCGAAAAGGAATCTTCCTCGGCAACCTACCTCAAACCACAAAGAACATTTTGTGGTATGATATAGAAACCGACTGTGTTGAAATTGCTTCTCACGCTCGTTTCGACGAAGGCATGAATGATCTCCCCATCAATGCTATTCCCCCGAATATCATCCACTTGCAACACTCTGAAAATGGATCACCAATACCACCCGATGACTCTGAAATTGAAGATATCAACCTGAACTTTCACATCTCCCCATTTCAAGACATCATGACAAAAGAAATCCAAGTCAAATGCAAAAGCCTGACCTTCGGTCTCCTAGGAATTAAACGGCCGAGTCTTTCTCAAAGATGTCACAAAGAAATCAAGTGCTGCATCAATGTTCTCCAATTGGAAAGCGATGCGAAATAAAGTTTGTGGTGCATACATCGTCTCCATCAATAATCAACCGGTCTTTGACAAACAGTCTGCTCTAAATGTTCTCGAATCCTTAGTGGCAAAAGGCACAACAGAATTCGAAATCAGATTTGCCCCTGTTGCAAAAGCATCCAGCGTTCGCAGATGGAAAGAAATTGACGAATATAATTTACATGCGCCGACAGATAAATTCAATACAACAGCACAAATAAATTATGCCGCTCTTCGAGCGATCACCGCAATACGAACAGGTACCCATATTCCTTCCAATATCATTTCTGATGAAATAATTCGACTGGTTATCAATGCCCTTACTTTGCAAACCACAACAAAAGAAGAAGAAGCGCTTGGTCACTTCACCCGTCGAAAACTAAAACAACTTGATAACTGGAATGAATGGCTACATGCGGAACGCAAACAATTGGATCAATTTCACGATCTCAAAATGTACGGAAAACCAACCCCTCGCCCTCCGAAATCGATCCTACTTCGACCTCACTGGCAATATCAAGTTCGCAAAACTGGTGAACGACGCTCTCGAAATTGCTGTGACGGATCAAAACAATCCGCTCCATTGCTACATGCAATAGCATCAACTTACTCCTCATGYGTTGAACARCCGGTGCAACGTTTATTCTTTGCCCTCACCGCCATCCTTAACTACAAACTATACGCTGGCGATGCTAAAGACGCATACGCTCATTCGCCACCTCCCGAGGTCCCTACCTTTGTTGCTATCGATGGCCAATATGCTGACTGGTATAAATGGAAATTTAATGAGGATCTCAACCCAACACACGTTCTCTCTGTACAACACGCCCTTCAAGGTCACCCTGAATCTGGTCATCTTTGGGAAGAACATATCAACAAAATTCTTTTATCCAAAGAATTACGATTCACAACGACGACGCATGACAAATGTATCTATCAAACAACATACAAAGACACAAAGATACTTATGCTACGTCAAGTCGATGACTTCCTTATCTCATCCCCGAATGCCACCCTCGCAAATGAAATCTACGACATTATCGGCAAGAAACTCCAACCTCCAAGAGAAAAGAATATCCCTTTCAAGAATTTAGGACTTGCCACATCATATAATGGAGTTGATATCAAACAAACTAAACACTACATTGAAATTTCTTGCGAAGACTATATCGACCKTGTTGCACGATCCCATGGATGGACGACACCTAAAGATGAATTACTCAGTCATCCAACTGCCCCTCTCCCCGAGAAGGCATTGGACAAAATCTTCGATGAAGACAGCCCCCCTGAAGGATTGTCAGAACACAAGAAACTCAAAGAACAACATGGGTTCCCCTACCGCACATTGCTTGGCAAAATCTTGTACKCCTACAATGTATGCTGACCCGATATTGGTTTTGCTGTTTCAACCATGTCCAAATTCTCGTTAGCACCTTCTGATTTACATTTTAAATACCTCAAAGGTGTCGCTTTATACTTACGACGAACCAAAACATGGGGACTACGATACCGCAAAACAAACATCCTTGAAGACGAYGAAATCCCTGATGGCACGTTTACCGACCCTCCGATTCCCTTGCCAGATAATCTTCCCCTGTTTCCGTCGTTTCCTACCGATGCGACCATTACATGTCTCGTCGATGCTGCATATGCAAACATAAAACCAAAACGAAAATCGACCACAGGTCTCGTTGTCATGTTAGCCAATGACGCCATTGTCTATAAATCCAAAACACAATCTCAAACCGCGCAAAGCTCCACCGAAGCGGAATTCTATGCTGCCGTTTCTGCCGCCAAAATTGTGTTATACCTCAGGTCTATCCTTGCTGACCTGGGCTTCCCACAGAAAAATCCAACTACGTTGTATGAAGACAACGACTCTACCATCAAAATCGTGAATTCAGGTGTCCCGACGGAACGCTCGSGACACATCGACATTCCCTATTTTGCAATTCAAGATTGGAAACGAGATCTCTACATCAAGATGCAGTTCATCAGTGGCAAAATCAACCCCGCTGATGCGCTTACAAAGCCTCTTGGATGGGTCCTTCACAATCGACACGTACGCCGACTCTTCGGCCATTTTACAATTCCACATTCACAATGATATCCTCCTCCTGTGAAAATCACTCGTGGATTGAGTTGAATCACTCATACGATACGAATGAATGAATCGTACGAGTATTACGATTAAGGTTAGAGTTAAACCATATCCCAAGATTGCTGCCTTATTGCGCACGTGATTTTTACACTCCCTCGTCATTTTTTGCTTTGATCTGCTCACTTTACACATCACAGATCACGGGAGGGTGTTGTCCGTAGGATATCAGACCGTGGGTATGATTCATACATACGACTCATACATACGATGAGTACCTATGATTCATACACACCATACATATATGACTCACGCGATCCCCTAGGATTCATATCATCAACGTGACTCATCTCATTCACTTTTTGAGTGACTTGACTCATTCGATTCGCATCTCACTCGATCCCCACAGCGATCCATTCTAGATTTCATAGTTCGTCGATCCTCCATAAGAGCATCAACTCACTTTTCTATTAGCACACACTTAACATCACTTTTAGGACAGTCACTCCCACATGTGGATATATCTTATATTTACCAATGCTGCGTTTTTTCCTTGTTGTCTTTCACTGCGGGTCTAATAAATTATACATGGGGGATCTGGGAAGGCTACCAAAAATTGACTACTATAAATCAGATATCAATATTTTAATCTGATTTGAATCTGATTTGTATTCCTTTTCTAGTCGATTTGTAGTCAAATTCTGGTAGCAAAAAAATTTGAATTTTGAATAAAAAGTTTCCCGTATCCCCCATCTCATAGTCAATACGCACAATGTTCTCATTGCAGCAACAATCTACTGTAGTCGAACTATTCGGAGATCTGGTAGCTAAGCTTACGTGGAAATTCACTCTTTCCGAACGTCCCAGAATAATTTTTGAAATTCTCTTGGCCCCCCAAAGTTTAGTACGAAGTACTAGTACTGTAGTTTACTGAGTTATCAGGTCTGATTCAAACGCTTCATTTCCTCTGTTAAGTACCGGTAGCACCGCAGGTGTAGTAGAGAACGAGGCTGTTTATGGAGGAGCTGCTGATACGGAGGAGGACGCTGATACGAGGCTGCTGATACGAGGCTGCTGATACGGAGGAGGCGCTAATTTTCACCACGATTTTTCAGTGTTGCTTAGATCTAGTCCAACAACTGTACGGTACGTCGAATAGTTTCCATCTATCCAGGACGGCTTTTGGGGTCGCGTTCTTTCGATAAAAACTTGTACTTACTACGCGTTTCGTAACAATTGAAATCGGCCTTGAAAGAGAGCAAAAAGTAATAATTTCGAGTTCTTAACTTCGATTTGAAGTTATGAACTTTTGCTCGTACATCATGTACCAGGTTCTACTGAGCTTGTTTTTAAAATGACTGAATGACCCAATCGATTCCCCTCAAAACAAAACAAAATGGTTCAAGGTGATTCAATTATGAATCCTGGCCTTTCAATTATGAATCCTGGCCTTTCAATCATTAATGCCATCTAAAAACTAGCTCAGTAGAACCTCGTAGACTTTCTACTGGGACATTTTGAAGTTCATAACTTCAAATGGAAGTTTAGAACTTGAAATTATTACTTTTTGCTCTCTTTCGAGGCCGGTTTCAATTGTTACGAAACGCGTAGTAAGTCCAACAATCAAGCCTATCATTCTGGGATAGCTTTTTGGTTCGTGTCCTTTCGATAGAAACTCGTACTTAAGAACCAACAATCAATCCGATCATTCTGGGATAGCT
>CAACVS010000564.1:36373-60216 GCA_900660405.1 Pseudo-nitzschia multistriata
CTGGGATAGCTTTTTGGTTCGTGTCCTTTCGATAAAAACTTGTACTTAAGAACCAACAATCAATCCGATCATTCTGGGATAGCTTTTTGGTTCGTATCCGTTTGATAATACTTGGTACCTCGTAAGTTGGAATGGGTTATTTCGCCTCACAATTGCCTCATTCATAAGCTGCAAAATATACGTGTGCTCTTTAGTGCCGTAGAGGTATAAGTACGTTTTTACAATAAAGACTGAGCTTCTTCACTATCTACTCGTCAATGTGATCTCCGAAAGTATTACTACTAATCGGTTTCTCTTAAACGAACAACCAGATATTCTGAAGTGGTGGAAAAGTTAATCATAAGTTGTACCACTGAGAGATATTGCAATCCTGAATTCGATGTCCGGAAGAAAAGGAAGATATCACCAAACAAGTTTTTATCGAAAGGACACGAACCAAAAAGCTATCCCAGAATAATCGGCTGAACCAAAAAGCTATCCCGAAAAGCTATCCCGAAAAGCTATCCCAAAAAGCCATCCCGTTCTGGGACAGCTTTTGGATTCTATAGTGGTATAAGTGCAGTTTTCCGATCCAGCATAACATTAAGTGCGAATTTTTGACAATCATTTTGTCATTTTTGGAACGTCCTTTGAGTTCTACACGATATTAATCTTCATTGTTCATGTCATATCACAAAGGCTGTAGCCATTTAACAAATCGTGACAATAAAATACTATCCCGGAAATAAATATGGACACCAAAAACCGATCCCAGAGAACATCGACGAATTCCATTCCGAAAGGCAAACAAGAAGGAATATTTTTGATGAACTGGTAAAGAGGAGAAGGACCGGCAAGTGCCAAATTCAATCCGTCGAAAGGAGATACGAACTACGCAGTATTTACAAAGTAATCTGTTCCTCATTTCGGAGATCACGATTATTCATTTTTTGCTCACAATTACAAATAATCAGCTGATTAAACACCATACCATCTAATACCATCTGATCTTTTCAATTGCTTGAAAGATCGGTTCTTATCTCTCATCAAACGGAAATCAAACAAGTCCACTATGAAATTTGCATCCGCTGCCATCGCTGCTGTATTCGCTGAAAGCAGGATGTTCTTTGTCCGAGCCCAGGCCCCAGTGGGGCGCTACGAGCTTTTGCCGGCAGGAGATGGCGTCGGTGATACACCTCATGTAAAAATTGAAGACCTTGAATCGTTCTCTGGAAATGTTTACATTGAAGTATCGCAGGAAAAGCTCACCAGCGTCGAACTGGAGTTGTATTCGGCACCAGAAGGTGACGATAAGGAATGTACTGAAGGAACTCTCATTGCAGATGGGGTTTCTGTGACGTCTCCAGTTGTTGTGCCAAATGACAGTCCTTATCTCGAAGGCAAGGCTACCAGCGATGGAGTGGTCGGTATGTTTGATTATTGGTCCGTATTTTTGTCTTCTGTCAACGTGGTGAAATATTCTCATACGCGTATTGTTGCTGTCTGTATTGTGTAATTGGGTGTAGCGGCTGTCGGGTTCAGTATCGCCGATTTCCGCAGCAAACCTTTAATCTACACAGAAGAGGGTGATGGAAAAGGCGTGGCCAAACTTTGTGCTCGAGCGGCCCTTAAGTCGGATTTCGATTATACCCAAGAGGGCACTGAGTATGTGTCCTATATGGACGCAGAACTGACGGTTGATATTGACACCACAGGAAGCTTTGGAGACTTTACGCAAACAGTTCAACTTCTTGAATCGTCAAAGGTTTTGCAGACTGAGACTTTCGAAAACATTGTACCCGTTGAGTCGTTCTTGTGTGGCGACAGTGGTGTCAATGACGGTAAGCCATTGGTCAACAAGTACAAGGTTGGTCAAGACTTCCAGGTGTGCGTTCGTCCAACCGCAGATTATCAAAAAGAATACAAAGTTGTGGGGTTCAAGAATGTTGTCTGTGGCAACGACGTCGATCTTGTAGATGAAAATGGAGATGCGACAAATGATTTGACCAGTATCTCACTCGATGTTGAAGACAGCATGGATGAAAATGGAAATGCAATGGGAGAGCGCGCTGGAGCATTCAAGGGTGTGATCGTCCCGTCATATTTTGATGATGCGGTAGACGGTGCTATCGAATGCTCTGGTCAAGCAGTTCTGGAGTACGAAGATCCTGGCAAAACATGTACCTATATAATCCCCACCAACGAGATTGTACTCCCCGATCACTATCATATCAAAGTTGGTTTTTGTGTCAGAGACGCAAAAAATGCAAGAGTACTCTATGTCGATTATGTCAACGGGAACCCAACCACTAGGTTCGCCGGATCTGAAATTTTCGGATATTTCGAAAATGTAGGAGTTGGTGATAATCCCCCTTCTCTAAATTTCTCCGGAGATTGGCCTGTTGTTGAACAGTTTTGGGACCCAAGTCAGAAACAAAAATGTTTGGGGATTGGGGATTATTTGCGGAATTCAAAGTTTATGGTAAGTTACCTTCTATATAATATCAGTAGTATTTGCACAAAAATCGATGCTCACTTTGCCAACAATGACTCGTTTCGATCTTGGACAAAGATTAAAGAAGACCTTGAAAACCATCCTCGATTCAAGTATGCTATCCAAGTCGAAAAAGATTTCGATGAAACCGGCTCATTTCGCGTTTGCGCTTACCCTAGACCTAATTGGGAACGCAATCAGTGGGACATTTATTATCCGTTGTATGAAGCAGGGTTTCGTGCACCCGAAGGCGGTTTTCAATGGCAATTTGACATGGGTGACCCTACACGGCTACATGAAGAACTGTGCAAGGAGGTTTATATATCTAATTGTGAAGAACATCCGTACTCCGATCGCCGTTTGACCACAAGTTTCTCGACCAAATCTCGGGGACTCCAGGAAGGATCTCTTGAGGAGCCCGGAGACAGTTCCTTTGTCACCACTATCGGTCTTTCATCGGAAGTTGTCGATATCGATGATAGCCTTACGGCTCCCGCATTCAATGTTGAGTTCAGCAAAAAGCTTGTTGCAGTGGCTGTTACCACTATGGTCGTTGCAATGGCTGCTATTTAATAGTACTATCTTGCAAATTGTGTGTATTGATTCGTTGAAAGGAGACATAAAGCGTGGATACGATTGGAGAGCAAAAATAGTGAAGTGACGATTTGTTTTATCAACGGAAAGCGAGTATTCATTAGTGGATGATTTAGTAAATAGGAAGAATTAGTTTGTCACAAGCTAGCAATAAAGTGTAGAACACAATTTTGATGGTTGAGGCAAGTAACGCAAACATATTGCAGCTGCTTTTTTGTTCGTCGGTTCCCAAGGCCGAGTTGGTTCATATTTTTGACTCCTTGCCAGAGGATGGATATCTGTGTAGAGAAAACAAGAAGTGATAGTAAGGAGGGGGGCGCGGAACAAGACGGAGGCCCCTCGAGAGCTGTGGAGGGAGACGCCGCTGGTGAATACGAAGGTCCCCGGATACCAATGTTTTTTTTGGGGGGGGGAGGTATGCTAGTGAATACTGAGGACTATAGATCTGGATGCTGGTGGATACGGTGCGCCGGTCAGTACGGAGCGCGGTGCTAAATGCAGACGCTGGAGGAGTCTGGTAATAGCACTGAGTGGTGGTGATACGGGGGACGCTGAAGGATAGCTGCGGGGGGATCCTGAATAGTTCGATGCACGCTTGATAGCTACGGAGGTGGACGCAACACCGGATGTGGAGAGGAACACAGAATACGGAGGAGAGAAATGCTTGCTTGTCAAAAGATGTTCTAGTGTTCGAAATTTGAAATGCAGTAGCTTCGCACTGTACTACCGTTGCTACAGAATAGTAGTACTTTTTGTACCCCCAAACCGTACGTACGTGACCGACTTGCTTACATACAGCAGTACCTTAACGTACGAAGGGGTCATAATGCCGACACGTACGTACGATAGATACTGTAATATAACGTACGTACTCGTACCCAATTTTCAATTTTCAAAAACTCTTCCGTTTCAGGAATCACTTTCCACAAAAAAAGAGAAACCCTGCCCCGGAGTTACCAGTCATACTCCTCCTCGGTGATACGGCAACGCAATTACCAAGCATCGTGCTAATTGACGGCGTTCGCAAGCCTCGGATCCAAGGCAATCCAAGACGATCGAATACAATCCACTACCATCCACAGTCTCCCTTTCATTCTGACACACGATCTCAAGCGGCAGCAACGAATAGCAACACCAACACTTCTCCCATTGCCATGACTTTCCAGCGGAACTGTGATTTCCACCGAAGTGGACGGGCTTGCAGAAGGACACGGCAAAAGCGACTAATGTTGAATGGACCCCTATTGCTACTACTGGGAATGGTCACCGCATTGGCACCGGTCGATCAACTATCGCGGAATTCGTTTCCGTTCGTTGGGATGGTGGAATCCTTGTCTCAAGTGCCGTTGGAAACTCAGAGGCAATCTTCTATTCGACTCACATTAGCAACCTCAACCACAAAACTGCAACTGCAAATGCCCACGAAGGACAACAGCAGCAACAGTATCCACTGCGAGGAAACAACACGAGGCAAGACAGAAAAAGGCTCGGACAAGGAAGACGCCGACCCCTCCTTGCCATTGATCCATCGACGCACGGCGCTTTTCAACATGGCCGCAGCGGTGGTCGCAGCGAGCGCGGGAAGCGCGACCATCCCCCCGCTTCCGTCCCATGCCTACACGCCCGATCCCGACAAACTCCAGGAATCCCTCTACTTTGTCAGCCGCGTCCAGGAGGCCACCGTCCAGCAGGAACGGTACATTCGCAAAAACCTGGGCGGCACCGGAAACGGCAAGGAAGTCCGCGCCAAGCTGAAGCTGACCCTCCGGCTGGTCGACAAGAACTACAAGCTCCTGGACCAGATCAATTATGCCTCGGCGTACGTCACGCCCCCCGACCAGCTCGTCGAAGCCAGCGCCGCGGGGTACGAAGCCGTGGACGCCCTGCAGGGGGCGATCGATTTCGTGGCCAACGATTCCAACTGGGCCGGCGGAAACGACGCCGACCGCGCGGAGGTGCTGACCGGGTTTCTGAGGGACTGCCGGGAGCAGCTGCTGGTCTTCACCGAGTCCATGCCGGCCGAGAAGCTGAGAAACGCCCGGTATCGGGTCGAGGACGAAAACGTAAAGAACCGCGACGAATTCGACGGCGACGAAGACGCAGGGGTCTACAATCCGGTGAATCTTCCCTGGAAACCGGTCCTGGCACCCACAATGCCTCGGTGACCAGGTCCAACAAGCAACGAGGTTCCGCCCGGAAAGGACGAAGCGATGCGAAACAGATGTTGATGACTACGGGGTACCATACTGATGAATTACCCAAGTCGTTCGTCCAAGGATTGGTAGCTCTCTGAAACCACTACAGTAACTACAGTTGTCGTTGGTCGGCGTGGGAACCTTCTTGCCTTTGCAATGCCATGGGTGCGGAGACTTGGGGCCGTAAAAGGAAATCCGTCCATCTTTAAAAGACTGCGAATATTGGAGATTGGGATTCGCAAGGAGACGCTAATTGATTGCGTATTTTGGGGCCCGAGATTTTTTAGTTCTACGAGTAGGATTTCATCAGATTCAAAACTTTATAAAAATTAATAGGCCACATAATCGCTGACTCAAAAATGTGTGTTTCACTTTCATACCTAGTCAGTGGTTCCATCCGAGATCTGGAGAGAGTTCTTTCTCGGTGTTGGTCGGGGAGGTGCGTCTTCCATCGATCTGGACGCGGCCCTCCTCCTTCGTTCCCTGTTGCTGGTGTCGCCACTGGTACAGCTGCCAGAGCTTGTTCTGGACCGGGGTGCCATTCCTCCGAGGACGCGCTCGAGGGAAGTGAGCTTCGTGCTCACCCCTTTCTTGCCGCTGCTACTTCTGCTTCTAGCACCGCGGTGGCTGCTACCCCCTAGAGATCCCATTCCCGGAATTCTTGGAGGAGTATTTGAGTTTGTGCAAGTCGTATCGGTGCCAACCGCAGCTCCGAGAGTGACCTTTTTGATTCTAGGAAGAGGTTTATCGTCACCAATCGTCGTCTCGAGCAACATCTTCTTGCTGCTGCTGTCGTTCCTGCTTTGAATCGATCTGGAGTATTCTTCATCGATGGAGTTTCTTTCACGACGACTCGAGGTATGCCTGCCGCTTCGAGAAGGAACACCGTGACTTCTCTCGAGCTTCTTCCCGCTTCGGGAGGGCATCGAGCTGGTTTTGCTGACTTTAGGGCTGGTGCTTTTGCTGTTCGATGTAGCAATGGTTTTGCTGGTCTTGGTCTTGCTTGTGGTCTTCTTGACTTTAGGTGCCATTTCACCCAGGGCTTTCTCGAGGATCGACACCGTGCTCGAGGACGATCTCGTGATTTTCTTCATCGAGTTGTTCCTTCTCTTGCTACGAGTGCTAGAAAACGCGCTCTCGCCTTCACCAACCGAAGAATATATGCTGTGACTGGAATTATCGATACTTTTGTACACTGTGATTCGGTTTGTTTTGCTACTCGTTTGCCTTCGTTTTTGCAAGAGTTTCAAGGTGCTGGTGCTGACCGTTTTGTCGAGAAGTCGGTTGCTGATTTCTTCTTTGTCTTTCACTGCGGGTTTCGGGACACACTCCCCGGGCGCAGTAGCAGCAGACGTGAGGCGACGGAGGGATTCTTGTCCATCGGGAGAAGAGATGATGTCCAATAAGCGGTTGCGATTCAGAAGCAGCGCCGTTGAGGATGGTCCCCCAGGCGCAACGGGCCGTTTGCTTTTTCGCTGCTGCTTCCGCCGTGGCTGCTGCTGCGTGGGAAACTTGTGGTTGCATCGGGAATTCGGAAGCTCCATGGAATCTACCCTGTGCAAATCGCGTTGGACCGCCTTAGAGGCTGCTTTGAGGAGATCTTCCGAGGACGACTTCTGGGAACAAAACGACTTTGCGAGTGCCTTTTTGGCTTGGACAATATCGCTGCTTGGAGTTGCAGTTGTGTGATTTKGTTCGATATACGCAGATAGATTGTTGCAACTCACGATTCGCTTCGTGTTCGTGTTCGCGTTCGTTTTGGCGTTCAGCAACTGCTCTACAAGTTCCTCTGTGCTATCTTCTTCGATTTCGAGCTGTGGTTCGAGTTGTTGCTTCCAGCTCCTCCTGGGCATCGTTAGGCACGAATCGCTGACACCTCGGCGAATCGAGGGATCCGTAGAATTGGTGTCATTGCTTTTGCCATTCTTGTTGTTGCTACTGCTGCTGTTACCTCTCGATGGAAGCTTGAGTTCGTCGGGGTACCAGCGGTTTCTGCTTTCAGACGAATGGGAAGAAGACACCACCAAACCGTCCCGGCTGTGGTTGTTCGAAAGAGTATAGTGGTTGAGGTTCTTGTTCATTTGGCTGATGCAGTCGGCGCCCCATCGGTTCGACGCTGTGAGCTTCTTGCGGATGTGGGGCGAACTTCTGACGGGGTTGAGGACGGCGGTTTGCTTGGGCCGTGCCCTCGCCGAAACCCTGGCGTTGTCGCTGATAACCACCACGCTTCGGGAGGAGGCTGTCGTATCCGTGATCGTTGTATCGTCGCTCAGGAAATACGATCCGCTGGTTCCGGTGCAGCTCGTTAAAACGCTGCTGTCGCTGTTGTTAATGCTGTTGCTAATACTGTTGCTGATGCTATCGTTTCGATGGAGGGCTTCTTTCTTGGCAAAGTCAAATGTCGCTATAGTGGTGCTGTCAGAATCATCCTTCGGGTCGTTGCTGTGGATGTTTTTGCGTACCAGGTCCTGCATGAATAGGTTTATTGGTTTCTGTTGTGCCATTATTGCTGCTGTCATTGTTGATTAGATTCTTGCGTTTCAATTCCTGTTCGTACGATATTTGGTAATCTCTTCTATCTGGTTCTCTGGTTGGTGATAGCGGTTTCGAAGCTCTTGTCTCTGTTGTCAAGAATCGTGTTTCGCGGGTTTGGGCAACGACGGTATCGTGTCCGTTTCGGAACGGGAAGTGACGTACCAATGGGAAGCAAAGCCGCTGAAAGGTTACTTGCTCTGTAGTTTCCTAATCGGTTTCTTGGAAGTGCTGGGAGCAAAAAGAACAGGCACAGTACGAGTACGGCGGCAAAACAAAATTGAAAAGCGCAATCGATCCCGTTTTGGTGAATAACAGCCATGCGAAAACAAAACAAGGATTCCATGAGTTCACCGTTTGTTCGGTATTTCTCTCGAAAGTGTGATCGAGTCAGATTAATATAGCCTTTTTTAATTTTAATCTGTTTTTCACAATGATTAAGCAATATATCACTTTGGTAATTGAGAAAGTGAGAAAAAATATGGTACTGGGTTTCCCGAAAGGTATATGCCTGAATAGCATAAATATATTGTGTCTTGAGACGTGCAAACTTCTCCCATTCAACGTAAATTGATGTTAGAACATTGAATACTTATTGCTTTCGTCTCGTATTAGTACCGTTTTGAACACATAAGGTCCTAAATTATTCAGTAGCATTTTGAAACATATATAGAATTATTTTATGAACGCTAATTATTGGGCGATATTTTTATGTTAGTAAACAAACAATCAGCATTAATATGTATTTGAATTTTGTGACGTGCTGAAATACCTCGTTTCTTCGCCTCAACAGGATGAATTCTGAATTTTGCGCTATCACTAGAAACAATTGTGTATCGGAGATACGAAAGTCACCAAACAGAAATCTCTTACGAAATATATTAATTGATTTTTTTGGTTTTGACTTCCGAATGAGCGCTCTTTATGGTCGCATTTTCAACATACAATACCAAAAGCCCGTTCTCACAAAGAAAAATACCTGCGACTCCTAAATATCCAATTTTGTCTTCGAATGGCATGCGTAAAAAATAACCTTCCCTAGATGTCGTACGTCACAGACGGTATTCTTCTTGTTGCGTCTGGCAACACTTTATGTAGAACGGCATCCCTTATCATGGGAGGGGCGGGGCAGCAACGGAAAGGGAGGGACGCCGATATGGTTGCTGGTAAGGTTGCCGGTGATGGCGCTGGTAAAAGTTGATGGTATGTACCGTACAGATGAGGAGGTGACGCTGATACTTGGGCATTGGTTCCAAGAGCTACAAAGGATCTGAATAGGGAAGATGGTTACTACCCGTACTATTGTTGCAGCACTTTTCCCCCTCCAGTAGTAAGCAGTAGCTCCTAATATAACTTTCCTAGTAAACTAGTACTACTAGCTAGTAGTAGTAGTAGCTAGTACAGCAATGTCAGCTTAGTACTAGTAGTAGCTATGCAAGTTCTCCAGTATTGGTGCTTGTTGTTCTTGTTGAAGAAGAACAAGAAGAACAATTACTAGTACTAGTCAGGGAAATTCTTAACAAGTATCTCAAACTCTGATTTGAGTTCACTACTACTAGTACTAGTAGTAGAAGGAAGAAGAGCAACAACAATAACATTTTCTCGTTTCTCAGTACTTTCACTACTAGTACTATGATAGTATTACGTACTAGTATGAAGAGCAGTAGAAAAATATTTAGGGACTACTACTAGTACATGTATTACTAGTAACTACTAGTATGTATTTTCTAAAAGGGGAGAGGGGAAATGAGCAGGGGAAAATTCACCGCGCATGACTGCATTGCGCTTTGCTTTTCGTAACACAGATCGTCATCAGCCATCAACGGTGGCCTGATATGATTACATACCGTACCGTACCCTAGTGTACCGGCCGGTACGAGTACCCTGTCTGTGTCGAGTTTTCGTTCGTACTCTTTGTAGTAGCCTTAGTTGTGCAGCTACTATGCATGGCACCAAAAAATATTCTCTGTTTGGACCTCGACGTCGACCAACCAAACCCGAGACCTGATTAGCTTTGTTCTACAGCAAACATGGCGAGGAGCAGGAACGGGTACAATGGAGATTGTGCGGTTCGAAATAGGAATGTGGGAACATGGATCTTAGCTGTTCGGCGTCTCTGGCCGATTCTTTGTCTCGTTGTTTCCGTCAACCCATGGCTAGTTGTGAGTTGGATGCTTTGTGACGCCTTTGCCTTACCGGTACCGGCTTTGGTTGTCCGCCGACAACACCGCTCGTGGCCTGGAAAGACGGTGCAAAGCATTGGCAGTATTTTCACCAGCAAAACCTTGTGGAAGGAGAGTGAAGGAAAGCGATCGCCACCAACAACCACGTCATCCTTCGTCTTTTCTCGTCTTGGCAACGAAAGCACGGGCAGCGATACAAGAAGGAAAAGCAACAATGCCACTAAGCATAGCAAGCAACGCTCTGCGTCGACAGCCGGTTCCAGGGGGTATTGTCCGAGGTGCAAGCGACCCAACGTGGTGTGCATCTGCCATGCATTGCCGGATGAACCTATCGATTGTGGGACGAGAATTCTAATCCTTCAGGTCAGTACCAGTGCAATGCCGAGTCATACTCCATTGCCATCTGCTAGAAGCCGATAGAAAGAACGCAAACGCAACAATTGTGTTTCAACTCTTTACAATAACCAAGGCTGTATAATGAAAGATAATAATATCTTTCTGCGGTCGAAAACTAACGATTTCTGTTATCATACCATCTTTCTGCGGTCGAAAACTAACGATTTCTGTTATTCTTTTTTCTTCCGACGGAACGGTGAATTCCCACCCAAACATACAAATCTGAACAAACCGAACCAAAACAGCATCCACGCGAAGCCAGAAAGAGAAAGCGTACCTCGACGGTACCTCTGATTGGTCTTTCGATCCAAAACGTCGAAATTTGTGTCGGGACCAAATTCGAACGAGGGAGCCATCCTCTCTTGGACGAAGCCTTGGACATGGCGAAAGAAAGCAGCAAAGGAAACAATAGAAATTCACACGTCAACGGCCATGCTTTGTTGCTCTATCCCAGTGATGGAGCTCTTCCCTTGCAGATGTATCTCGAAAATGCCTTGAGCACGGTCGACAACGAGGAGGATCCGGCCGTGACAGAGAACGATGTTCAAACTGCTATCACCAGCGCAAAGAACGATGGCAACAGCAGGAACAGCAACATACTGGTGGTGGTGGACGGAACCTGGGCACAGACGCAATCTATGGTACAAAACTCAAACGACCTGCTCTGGAAGCTACCCCGCGTAATGTTCGACGAAACAACCAACAGCCTGTTCGATTCACTCCGGCAGGAACCCGCCCCCCACTGCACTTCCACTCTCGAGGCGGTGTCCCGAGCGATTCGGCTGCTGAGTGGATCTCCCGCGAGTGCAGCAGACAACGATTGCACCGGCTCTAGGGGAGCCGACGCACTGGAAAAAAGCCTCGAGGCCATGGTCGACGGGCAGCTTCGGTTTGCCCTGGACGACGAGAACGCCCGGCCCAGGTACTACCGGAAAAACGAAACCGGGGAGGGAACGAAACCCGTGTCCAAACGGGAGGCGGGCCGGGCGCGGAAACTGGTGTCGAAACGAAGGCAAACCAGCCTCAGCCTTCCAAAAGCGAAATCGAAGGAGGAGATCGAGCTCGATCGGATTCGCTTTGTGTACATTGCGCACATGGGATGATCGCTCGAAGCGCCGAACCAAGGTGCAACACGGAAAGGTGGTTTCGGCCATTCTTTTTCTCCGAAGTTCTCTCGAAGCAGCAAGTCGTAGGCCCCAAGCAATCACTGAGCAACACGTCCAGTCCACCGATGATTCAATTCGAACAGCGGCGAGTAGAGATTCAAAGGTTCGGGTCCTTTTCCATCATAGTCCCAGATACAAACTAGCGAACGAATGATTCACTTTCCGAGGCCAGATCATTCAGTGAGAGGAGTTCCTGCGTTCGATGCGCTCTTGCGGTGGCATTGGTACAAACGGACGCAAAACGGACGCAACAAGTCGAACCGCAGGACGAACGAGATTGCAGAACGTGGTGATAGTTTCCCTGCAATGGCACGCACGACCACAAAATTGCAACCGAGAGACACTCGATAGATTGTTACGGTCTCTGTAGCTCGCTTTCTTTCCAAAATCCACGACGCGAAGCAAAATAACAAGCACTTTTGCCATAAAGTATTAGAAGAATTTTTTTGGTTATTCACTCTCTCGGGATCCACATTGTATCGATGAACACTCGGTGAGGCCAAAAAAAAAACAAGGATTCTATAACAGCAGTATGACCTATTGCATTTTGCCTGCGTGTCTGTGATACTCTAGCATGTCTTGTATGGAACTGTGACTCTTATGTTATCATCTTCTTTGTACGCAACAATCGCTAAGGAAACTAATAATGCAACAGTTGGTGCATATTTGTGAACMTCCACGCAATCACTGTCTACAACTACTGAATCAACTAGTAGTAGCCTAGTACTTGTTCTTGTCAAATCGTTTGAATTAGTAGGAATTGCTGGACAAGACGAGGAGATGAAGTCGTAGAACTTTTATAAATATCTATTTATCGCACAACCTCTTCCTTGTACTCCGACTCTCCCTCGATCACTTCAACCCTTCATTGCTGTGAGGAAAAAAACACGGGGACCCTTCTGCAGTATTTACACGGAGCGCTTTTCGAAAGCCAGCCTTTGTGCATTGCGAAATTGCAGTTCTTTGCCTCGAAAAAACGTTGCTGGTTCCAAAGTTTGTTGCTAATTGTCGTTCTCTTGTTCGAACATGGCAACATCGATCAGTATGGACGAGCCAATCAATACCAGCTTGTCTTCTGCGGAACAGGACACCCGCGATGCCTGCACGGACGACGAGGAACAAGGGGACGGGAATGCGACGTGGTAGGCATGGCGCTGGAAGCAGAGCTCGTTCGCCAGGCCCGACCACAGCTGCGTGACCTGGGCCGCCTCCTCCCCCTCCCGGGCGAGGCTCGCTCCCACCGGCGCGAGGGTATCCGGATCGCGCAGCAGAAACGGGAGGCGGCAGCACTTTCCCTTTCGTCCGCCGCACCTCGGGCGCACACAGATTCCCATCCAGCACGTGTCGGGTCGCAGGAGGAACCTGGGCGTTCGGTATGGGTCCAGGACGACGAATTTCGGCACAAAGATGCACCGGTCGCAGACGTATCTGGTTTCCCCCAGGTACCGTCCCTTGCCGTCCATGGTTCGGAGGTAGGGCGAATGGTTCGGGCAGCAGCAGCAATTGGTGGGGCAGGTATTGTTTTTTTCGTGGATGGCAACAATGTCTCGCTTTAGGTCTTCCTCCGCCAGAAAGGAACTCGAAGGGGTGTCTTGGATGAAGCAGAACTGCCTGTCTTCGATTCCGAGGGACGAAGGCGGCAGGCCCGCGTGGTGCACGAATCTCGTCTTTCGTGTGCCGGGACAGCCGCAGCAGCAGCGCTGGAAAAAGGTCGCTTCCTCGTGGATCCAGCCACCCACGCTGGGCAGCTCGAAGGGATTCATCGCGCCGGCGGAGAAGGACGAGCCGGATGCCTCCGGAAGCTCGTAGTTGGACGAGTCCAGCAAGACCCAGTTGATGGAAGGRGTGCAGCAGCCCTTCCGCAAACAAACCTGCGTCGTTTGCGCCACGACGAGTTCGTCGAGGGATTCCAGCCGACGCATCGTTATGCTCTCCGGAGCAGCCGTCCCGTAAATCCGTGTGTAATCATAGCTGTCGTCCATTGTCTTGTCTTGCGAAGGATGCACTCTACTATGTTCTCTTCTCTTTCGGAGCTCTGTTTGTTCGGTAGCTGCTTGGTTGGCGTAGGTGTGAAGGTGAAGGAACAATGTACTTTCACTTTGATAAGACTTAATTGTTCTTCGTATGTTTGTTAGATTTTTCTAGATTCTACGGTAGATTTCGGTTTCGGGATTCCAGATTTCGGGACTGGAATGGAGGTAGGATATGCATACCCGTACCAGATGTTCCTTTCTGTTCCCGACTTCTCGGACATTCGTACGAGTTACCGTACGTACTTTACGTACGGAACACAATGCCGGTCCGTGAAACGAGATTGCTGTTGCAATCATCCTACCGTACGTCATGCCGGTCCAAACTCCTCTATAACACAGTACCAAGTACAACAGCAACTTCGATTGTGGTTGTCGCCATCATCGATACGGTAATCGATAGGGCAGATGGCTCCTCCCCCCTCTGGAAAGACCAAGCCGGAAAGCAGCGAAGCGACCACGACCTCCTTCCTACAGCCCACGCACACGCACACAACAACGCGTACACGTACCGCCATGGCCACCCGACCGAAGGACAGGAGCAGAACAAGAACGCTGGTGTGCCTGTCCCTCTTTGTCCCCGCGATCGTCTTCTTCGATGTGTTTGTTCTCTCCGTCACGAGCTCGAAGCTCCGGCTGGGTGAAAGCCATGCCTACCAGAACGAACCGGTGCACCACCACCTAGAAACACGGCTCGTGGGAGGAGAAACGTGGGGCACGAATTTCCTGAGGGGCACCGGCGGCGGCACCGACGACAACAAAGACAACAACATCAACGACAACAACAACGACGACGACACGCCCCCGCCCCCGCAAGTAAGCAAGCGGCTGCACAAAATGCAGGAAGAACTCTTCGAGAAGGCACTAAGGGCTCCAAAGGGGGACCACGCTGGTGCGAATGGGAAGACGAACCTCGAGCCACGCTCGGTCTTTGCCGAAACCCCGCCCGACCAGAAGGTCGACTTCCAACCCCCGGTGCTCCCGCTTCCCAGCGTGTCTTCCGCCGTGAGCAGCGGCAGCGGGGTCGTCCTTCTCGTCCCCAGCCACCAGGGGAGTTTCGTGAAACGCCAGGCCATACGAGAAACCTGGATGGCCGCCGCAAAGGAACACGGGTCGGGGGCAACGATCCTCTTTGTCATTGCCCAGTCGAGCTGTCGGGACTTCGAGGCGGACTTTGAAAGGACCACCCGTGGCAAAAGTGCGACCGGGCCGACCTGCGCCGAGGCCGAGCACAACTTTCTGAGAAACGAACAAAGGGAGTGGGGGGACCTGCTGGAGATCCCGATGGAGGAGAGCTACGAGCGCCTGTCGGAAAAAATGGTCCAGGCCTACCACTGGGTCCTGGAGAACATCCCCACAACCCGGTGGATCGCCAAGGCCGACGACGACATGTTCGTCCGGGTCAACCAGCTCGAAAAGTACCTCCGCAGGTTCAACCACGAGGTCCCCGTGGTCCTCGGCGAGATCGTCCACCGCTCGCCGGTGGCCCGGTCGGGAAAGTGGGCGGAGGATCCGAGCTACAAACCCAACGTCTATCCCAACTGGCCCAAGGGGAGCGCCGGCCACGTCCTGAGCAAGGCCGCCGTCGAGTACGTGGTGCACCACTCGGGATCGCTGCACCGGTACCAGGGGGAGGACACGAACCTCGGCATCTGGCTGGACGACGCCTGGAAGAAGGGAGCCCTGGAGGACCTGGCCCTGGTAGACGCCAGGAAAATGTTTGGGAGCTCGGGGAAAGCGAACTGCGAGTTTGGTTCCTTCCTCATCGTCGGGCACGAGCTGACCCCGGAAGACCTTTTCGAGTGCCAGAAGAAGACGCACTACGGAAGCAAGGCTGCCTTTCTAGGGGTGTCCTGGACGGAGAGGCCCGCTCCCACCTAGCGAGCGATGCGATTCCTGCGCTGCGCTGCTGCGTTCTTGCATGCACACCAAGGGGACCGCCGGCCCCGGGCCTTTTGAGAACCGTACGGTACGACAGAATTCGAAGCAAACAAACAAACCCAAATGGTTTCCAACCAACCAACAAATACACAAATGCCTTGGAATCGTTGCCCGCAGCTTGTGCATCGGCACACCGGTTCCCTGGACACAAACAACGATGGGCGATTCGCAAACGCCAGCGAACAATCGCTGGAGTGTGTGTCTGCGAGCAAAGCAAACGAAAGAAAGCACTTGTTGCTTTTCTCGACCCGGGCGCTACGGCAACGGCCACCATTCCGCCAAACAACGGTTTTGGGTCAAGAAATCCAACCGAAAGGGCAGGAACGAACAGCGAGGCAGGAATGCAGACATTCGGTGCGGAGAACCGGAGAGATGACATCGCAGTAGCTCCTTCTATATATAATACATGTATAATAGAATCAAGCGGGTGTAGCCCGGGCCTCTGAATCTGTGTTTTCTTTTATTTCAAACGGGTTTGTTGTTTTGGGTGTGTGGCGCGTTTGTGTGGGTGCGTGTTTTTCCTATATCGAGAGTGCTTAGTGTGTGCTACTATGGTTTTGTGCCGGTGCCGTCGACCGACGCCGGCCGGGCCTAGTTCTCGGCGACCTCGATCTTGACACCCTTTCGGATCTGACCCCATCCAATGAGACGCCAGTGCTTGTCGACACGGCGGGACAAGGCAATCTTTTCGCCTTCCGTCGTACAGACGGGTTGTGTGAGTGCGATCTTGGAGAGCTCTCCCTTGACGGCAATGACCCTGCCTCCCGTCGCCGTGGATCCGATGTTGACCATGAGAATTTCGCCCTTGGAGAGCTTCTGCACCTTGGCCTGCTTTCCACCGTCGCTGGTCTTGACTCCCAGCAACCGTCTCAAAAGGTAATACGAAATCTCGATCTCACAAAAGACGTCGGGGAGCTTTCCTCGCAGACCGAGTACCTGTCCCACCAGACGATCGGCACGGGTCAGGGTGGGATCGATCCGGGTACCGACACCGATCAGTCCACCGGGGACGGCGTATTCGAGAGCGTTGTCGTCCGCGGCGAGGGACGAGATCTTGCTGTAAATGGGCGAGCAGACCATCGTGGTTTGTCCGTCTTCTCCCTCCTGCTTGGTGACGATCCCGGGTCGGACCTCGATCTCGTCGCCGAGCTTGAGGACTCCCTTCAGGATGCTTCCTCCGGCAACCCCTCCCTGCAGGTCCTCGACGTCCTGTCCGGGCCGGTTGACGTCGAAGGACCGGATCACGATGAGCTGGGGGACCGACGTGAAATCCCGGACCGGCAGGGGGATTTTGCGGACAATGTACTCGCACACGACGTCGATGTTGTACTTGAGAACGGCCGAGATGGGGATGATCGGGGCCGAGTCGGCAACGGTTCCGGCCACGAACTTGCGGATCTGTTCCTGCTGGGCCACGGCCGCGTCGGGCTTGACGAGATCGACCTTGTTCTGCAGGATGAGGATCTCCTTGAGCCGCATGATCTCCACGGCCGCCAGGTGCTCCGACGTCTGGGGCTGGGGGCAGGTCTCGTTTCCGGCCACCAGCAAAAAGGCGGCGTCCATGACCGCCGCTCCGTTGAGCATGGTGGCCATCAGAATGTCGTGCCCGGGGCAATCCACGAAGGAAACGTGCCGGCGCAGCCGGAAGTTGACCCCGGTGACCGAGTCGACGAACTCGTCGGAATGGTTGGATCCCCGGGACGTGTAGAAGCCCCCCTTCTCGCCCTTGGGGTCTCCCTTGTAGATTTTGGCGTTTGCGTACCCGAGCTTGATGGTGATGTTGCGCTCCAGTTCGTTCTTGAACCGGACGGTCTGGACGCCACTGATGGCCTTGACGACGGTGGACTTTCCGTGTGCCACGTGACCGATGGTACCGATGTTGATGGTGGCCTGGCGGGAAATCTGGAGAGAGAGAGAGGAGGAGGAAAACGCGGTCGAGGAATGCCGAACAAAACCCGGGTGAGCCTTGTGCGGGGAAAGAGAAAGGGAAGGGACCCGAAAGGCAGTTTCGTTTGTGGGCAACCGCTTTTCCACCGGGAGTTTTGGGAACGATCCGATCCGATGCGAGCAAGCAAGTACCAGAAGGTATTCCGGCAACCCCAACCAAACACACAAAAGCACAACGACGCACAAACAACTTCTAGCGATGGCAAGGGGAAAAACGTACGACTTCCGGGGTCAGTGCCGTCAACTTTGTAGGATCGAGCGTAGACGCATCCTGTTTCTTCAGGTGATCGCACTTCTTCTTTGATTCACCCATTTCGTAATTCTATTGCTCGGCTGTTTCTTTTGTTTCTTCTTGTTGGGTTGCGGTTCAGTAGGCTATCGACAACAAGCACCATTGTCCTTCCTCCCGGAACCAAAAGCAAAGCGGGGGCCAACGAACACAAAGCATGCACGATAGTCGGTACGAGTACCAAGTACGGTACTTACTCGTAGTCGTAGTAAGATTACACGTCTCCGGGAGGAAACAAACACAGCCCTTTCTCCGCTTTCTTGACGGGCGAGGGCCAGACATGCGGTGCTTCGGGGTCAACCACTCATCGACCCCACATCGCACGGTACGTACCGTACGGACGCACGGTACGGTGAAGCACACAAAGATAAAAATTGCGCGCGCAGCAACGGAAGCGTTTCGAGTAGTCGCGCGGCCTCTTCGCGGGACTCAGGATTTTGGATGGGATCTTTTTCGGTTTCCCGTTTCCGTCCGGGGCTAAAGCCAGATGTGTAGGAACGACACGATGCAACTGCTACAGCAGCAGCTTCCGGGCATCGCTGCTACAACCGCGACGGACGCAATCAAAAGCGCTGCGACACAAAACCATGGATGCCTCGTCGTCGTCGTCGTCGTTTTCGTCGTTTGAAAATCCGTGTGAACTGGTGCGAACGACGTGCCGGAGATGGATGGAAGAGGAACCACCCGTGGTGGAGGCAGCCGGAGGGATCGGTTGTGACGAAACCGCCGGGTGGGATCGGACCGATCGACACGGGGAAGGCCGCCGCTCGGTCCGGATCCGGTTCGATCGCCTCCCCGCACTGGCGGAGGAGATCCGGACGCAGCGGCGCCGCCAGGAAACAGCGGACGGTGCCACCCACAAAGACGAACGGAGCGATCGCGATCGCCGAGAAGGAGAACCAACCGAGGCAGAAGCCGGGGAATCCACTTCGGGGGACAACGACGGGCAGGAATCGTGGATCGAGTGGGACACGGAGGGGTGGCATTACAGCGGCGAGGGTTTCGTGGGAAGCGAGAAGGAACGGAGGGAACGGGTTGCCCTGTATTTGTTGGCACTGGACGCCATCAATTTTTGTTTCTGGCCCCTGCCAGAGGGCAGCGGGGGAGAAGAGGACCGTTCTGCTCGGAGCAGCAGCCACAGCAGTCGCAACAATTTGCTGGAATACGAACACCTGGCAATCGCTCTCAAGAAGATGGCCGAGGCCGATCACACGACCCCCAAGGATCCGCGGGAACCCCGGCCCGAGTATGCCTTTTCGGCCAGGAGCCTGTCCGCTGCGACCCCCGAATCCATGCTCGCCTCGCTGCGGCCGTTCCTGGATCCGAAGAAATACCCGCTCCCCAACCCCGAGCAGCGCGCCGCGCTCTGGAGGGAGGTGGGGGAGGGCCTGGAAAAGGACTACGGCGGGTCCGCTCTGGCGCTGCTGGATCGCGCCGGGAAAAATGCCCCGAAGCTGGTGGAGCGGATCGCGGCCTCCTTTCCCGGATTCCGGGACGAGGCGTACCTCCCGAAGGGCGGCGAACCAAACAAGCGCAATCCTCCGCAGCGGCACCACCAGCGGCTGGTCTTTTTGAAGCGCGCCCAGATCCTCGCCGGCGACCTAAACGCCGCCCTCAAGCTGAACCTGGGGGGAATCGAGCGGCTGACGACCTTTGCCGACTATCGCGTTCCCCAGATCCTCCGGCACCGGGGGGTCCTGGAGTACGCACCCGGGCTCGCTTCGAGGGTCGATGGCCTGGTCGAGCTCGGCAAGGGATCCTGCGACGAGGTCTCGATCCGTGCGGCGACGGTCGTGGCGGTGGAAGAGCTGGTAGGGCTCCTGAACCAACCAAGCAAAAGGGGCGACGGAGGACAACCCCCCCCCGCCGCCGGGGGCTATTCCGACGTCACCGTGGACTGGTACCTGTGGCAGGCAGGGGAAAAGATGCACCGGGAGGGCGCGATGAAGCCCTTTCACAAGGTCCGGACCCATTATTACTGATTGCAACTACACTAAAAATCGTTTGAAACCAATCCGAATGCAACCGAACGGCCGGTCTGCTTTTCTTTATAGAAATCATTCTAGGACTTGAACATAATTTATTGCTGACACTCAGCCGCAACGGAATCGAATCGTTGGATGGAAACAGCCCACGGCAGTGACACAAAGGGCCGGCCTTCGCGCTTCGCGGACTCCGATAGTGTGTTGCTACGATCAATAAAGAGGCCGGGCCGCCTGCCCGCCGCTATGCTATTTTCACTTAGGTTCCGTCGCCATGGCCATTCGCCGCACCCGCAAGTTTGGGCACGGTGCTCGGCGACATCCGATTTCTTGCTATATTTTTTCTTCTTCTTAAATGCCGGCTTGCCAATCCAGACACGGTTTTTCTTTGCCTTGTTCTCGAAAAGAAATTCGTCATTATCAACAAAGTCGTGGAACTCAGGGAGAGTGGGATCAGTTCTGGCAGTACCAAAACAATTCTCGGTGCAACTCCTTCGTTACCTGCACTGCCGGAAAGGCCAGATTCGTTCTTCTCATTCTCACCTCGTCCGTTACCCCCACTGCCGCGAAGGGCATGAGCGTCCTGACCAGCAGAAACCAGAGAAAAGGAAATCATTGCGATCGCAATGAAAAGCTTTGTTGAAGACAAAATCGTGGTTGGCGTTTCTTGAGCAACTTTCGTTGGTTTTTATCGGTTGGTACTTGCGGAATGCGCAGTCGTTTCCTCAAAACAATTTCACGTGCTTTCAAAAGTTGTTGGTAAAGCATGTTGTTCGTTTGCGGTGCTCTACAAGTGGAAGTCAAAACGTGGTATTTGAATGACAAGGAAAAACAATGCTAATATATATTGTTGCACGAAGGGCAAAAAGCCAGCTCCTTTCCGTTGCAGAACTACTGCATCGTATGCAGGAACCTTAAAAATTACTACGTTCTATATTAGTGCTACGAACTAAACAAGGCGTAGTTGTTCATGGACACGTTGTAAGTGCCACGGAACGTTCAGTAAGAAAATAGCATTGGAACTACTCCATCCCGACTCGTGCATGTATTACACATTCAATTATGATTCGTTTGCGCATCTGCAGTAGTCTCTCTTGTTCTGTGAGTTTCGCCTCCTTCCAGAAAGCACTCGGATTCCATATCACGACCAAGGGTGGAAACCGGACGTCGACAGCAACGTCTATATTTGGCGTTGGGCTCATTGAACGAAACAAAAGTCTGCCCATTGTTTCAAACACCGTGAAATACGAAATCCCGGCTTGGAGGGGCATGCACCCGCTGCGTTGGGTGGGACGACGGCATCTCCATCAAGCCACCGCGTCATCGATCTTGAGCTTTGGGACGAATTTTCCACACGCCACTAGCTGGGTTCCAATCCCAAACATTCCCGTGCTCTTCTCCAATCGAAGGACTCCTTCCTTCTCGACCTCGAAGGTTCCCGGCTTTCGTCCGAGGGAAACCTGGACGTCTCCGTACACCATGCCAGGAGGGATCGAATACGTTGTCGAGGTCTGTATGCTTTTTTCTTCCTCGTCCGTCCAGTAGACGTTCTGGATGCTTCCCTTGGTTTGGACGGTGCGCGTGTACCCAATGGCGTCCATGCTGAACCTCAGGACTTTTCCGTCGTCGGAAAGCTTCCATTCCCCGTTCGATTCCCCGGACGTGAAATCCGACTCCGAGCAGCGACACTCCCCGTTTTCGAGAAAGTCGAGCTGCACGCTGGCCGACGGAGCGGACGGGAGCGACAGACCGGTCGACTTGTCCCGGGACGAAATGTTGACCCGGCTTCCGTACAAGTCGTTGCTGGGGTCCCGATCGGGGACCCCCGACAGGAACAGATCTAGTGTGAACGATTTGCCCGCGATCATTTCTGGAACGACAGTGTCGAAGGCAGCTGTCGATTGCCGCCATTTGCGTTGCACGTCGGTCAGTTTGTCGTCGGCACTCGGATCCGATTCTATGTATTCCTCCCCGGCATAAATGTCGTCGTATTGGCCCGCCCTCTTGTCCTTATCGAGGCTACCGTCGTTCGAAAAAGCCTTGTCCAAAGCGTCCTTTAGGAAATTGAAGCATCGCGAGTCCGAAGACCCCGTTTTCCGATACGAGCCGTTCGAGAGCGACGACCGCGACGCCACGGGCGATTGTGCGACAAAGGCATCCGTCGCGTCCACCAAAGAGAGTAAGAACAGGACCTGTATCAACGGATGGGAACTCATATTTCCGGGTTGTTTTCGCGCAGCTGAGTTACTACAAATGTTTGCAGCGTACAGGAGATATCTAATTGCTACGTAGTTGGAGAAGAGTATTTCTTAAAAGCGGTAGGCAGTCTTCGACGAATAAAGAAAATACGAAGTAACAGAAGATGTCATAGTTGCTGCGCTAGGATCTAAATTCTCACAAGTTCGAGTTTGTTATCTCATCCGTCTCAAATTGAAGAAGTCCACGGTGAGGATCTTCCGAACGAACAATGCCTGCTGCCAATACGAGTCCCATCTACGTCGTAGTTCGTACGGTAGTGGCCGGTACCATTTGGCTCTGATACCGACGTCGGTACTTTACTGTACTTCGAGTGTGTGCACGACATGACGAGCCCATGATCCGACTGCTGCCGTCCAAGATAAGTATCATACTTAATATACCTATTTTAGATATGTACTGTATCTGTATCGGAGTCATGGTCTGCCATTGTTACGTCTCGGCTTCACGGCACCCATCGATCGATTGCTCTTATCGATGAGAAGAATGCCTTACGCTGACTCCCGGATTTACTTAACGAGAATTAGTTCTGACTCCCGTTTACTTTGTTCCTCCTGTTAAGTAAACAATGTTCAGGACAATCTTTTACTTTCTATTGTACACTTGTCAAAGCCTTTCAACGGTTTCGTGTAACAACGTTTTCACTGACTCCCGAGTTGGATTCTACACTCCTTATCATTGTGAAGATTATTCGATATTGGCTCCCGGTTGATTTTTCCGATGGCCTAAATACATTACTGTTGAAGTATTTTTTTAACCTCTCTCATGAGCAAGTGAAAAAGGTTTCAATGGTAGCGGCACGGACAGGAAATAATGAAATATTTTGTACAGTATCTTCGAATTGGAAATTATTTCCTTTCGTTTTACAGGAAGCTCACAAAATTGATTTTCATATTTCAAAAATACCATCTGATCAAAATCAAAGCCAGTCAAAAAGAGAAAACAACCACCATGATTTTATCTTCAAAAAAACGTTTCATTGCGATCGCAATCATTTCCTTGTCTTCGGTTTCTGTTTCTGCTCGCCCGAAGATTCTTGCCCTTCACGGTGGTGGAGGTAACGCCAGAGGTGAGAAACGAAAATCCCAGCTTTGCCGTTCAAAAATTGCAACAGAATTTATCTCACTCTCCCCATTCACCTGCTATTACAGAGTTCGGACAACAACCAGGAATGCTTGACCTGGAAGCGGCTCTTCCCGATTTTGATTTCGTCTATGCCGACGGAGGTTTTCCTATTGAACAGCAAAACTATTTGTGGATCCCCGTAAGTAACTACGATTTTTTTCGTTGCTGCATCCGCTGAACCCATCGCCCTAATGCAATTCTTCGCCTTTTGCCTTTTCGTCCTCGCAACTTTAGGACCCTCCAAGCAAAGACAACCCAACCACCACTCCAGCCATCGCCGATTCGTCTCTTGAAAACCTAAATCGCATCGTTGATGAGGAAGGACCGTTCTATGGAATTTTGGGCTTCTCACAGGGGGCTGCCTTTGTTCCGGTATACCTCGCCAGTGCCCTCCCCGGCACGTTTCAAAAGGCCATGATCTTTTCAGGATATCCGACCGAGACGCATCTCGGCCTAATGGATCTGGTCGATGGCCAGAGTCCCTTCGATGACATTTCGACCCTAATTTGGATTGGCGAGCAAGACAGGGTGATCCCTCCGTCGCTTTCCCAAAAACTAATTCCCAAGTTCACTTCCCCGACAGTCATCTCGAGCCCGGAAGGTGGGCACTCTGTTCCCGGAATCCTTGACAGTACGTTTAATAGCATAGTTGGTTTTCTCACAGGGCAGATGGTTGATGACGATGATGAAAAGCCAGATAAGCCAGACGACAAGCCTGATTACAATCCTGATGA
>CAACVS010000564.1:60870-74363 GCA_900660405.1 Pseudo-nitzschia multistriata
AGGTTAAGTGTGTTGATGATGAAAAATTTCGTCACAAGAACAAGAGCAAAAAAAGCTGTGTGTGGATTTCTAGTAAGAAAAAGAGGGTCAAGAAATTTTGCAAGAAGAAGAAAATTAAGAGGGCTTGCCCCCTAACTTGTAGCATGTGCAAACCCCAGGACAACGACAAGCCCAACGACAAGCCCATCGAAAAAATCAATGCCAAGCCATATGAAAAGCCTACTATCAAACCAAACGACAAGCCGTATGAGAAGCCAGGTGAGAAGCCGAATGACAAGCCAGTCGACAAGCCAGATAAGCCGAACGACAAGCCGAATGACAAGCCAGTCGATAAGCCAGATAAGCTAAACGACAAGCCGATTGATAAGCCAGTCGACAAGCCAGATAAGCCGAACGACAAGCCGAATGAGAAGCCAGTCGATAAGCCAGATAAGCCGAACGAAAAGCCAGTTGACAAACCAGATAAACCAAACGACAAGCCAGTTGACAAACCAGATAAACCAAACGACAAACCAGATGAAGAAGAGTGTGCTGATGATAAAACATTTATATTCAAAAACAAGAAGAGTGTTTGTGCTTGGGTTCGCAAGAGAAGCTCCAAAAGATTCTGCAAGTACAAGAAGATCCAAATGAGATGCCCTGCGACTTGCAATCTTTGTGGCAATACTTTGGGCCTTTAAAGATCGCGGTGGCCCTCTTTTTGTTCTGTTTCTTGTGCCGTCGGAATGGTTGATACATTCTTCCTAGAAAGAAGTCGGATAGCGCGAGTGTCGGCCGATAGTGACGCATGGGAGAGAGAGAGAGAGACATACTTTTACATACATATTGGAAAAAGAGATTGATATACAATTGGATCGCAAGGTTTGCCCGTGGTTGTGGGAGACGAGAAGATAATTCGGGAAGCCTTGGACGAAATAGGTCTTGTTTTTCCAGAAAAGATTTAAAAATAGTACATTATAGGATCGGTCTGATGAAGATATAATCAATAGCAAATCGATTTGCTCGTGTTAAAATGAAGTAGATAATGCGATATAGAACCCCGTTTCCTACAGTAATAGCATTTTGTCTGTTTCATCGGAGTCAATCAAGTACTTTACGTTAAGGGCATGGCAAATGAATGCGATTGTCTTTTTCTTTGGGTGGCTAGCACAAGTTTCCCGGCCGGACTGCCGAATGCGGATGTCAGTTTCTGAACTCGTCCAACAGGTATTGGCCAAAAAATGATCGAGTCTTTGATCCTATGACCGCGGTGCGCCATCTCGGTCCGAAACGGATTGGCGGTCCGCGTGGATTCTTTCTATCGGACGAAGAGACTCGCAGTGGGCATGCGAACCGTGGATCGGACCGCAGCAGGCAAGCAGGCAACCGCCGCTTCGATTTGTGGGGTTCCCGGCGAAGCATTCGCGAGCGGGCTCCGGATGCGTCAATGGAACGAATTGCAGGCCTTCCAATCTACTGTTTGCAGCGCAACGAAGTGGCATTCGTGAACCGCGGCCGGCCCCGGCGTTCGGCCACCGGAGGCCGGCAGCAGCATTCGATTTTGTTTCCGTTGGAGCGGGAATCCGGCTCGCGAACGCGAAACCCGGTGGTGCCCCGGGTCCAGCGGGACCGTGTTGGTGCGATGCGTGGTGTGTGTTTGTGTGTTTCGCTTCGCTTCGCTTCGCTTCGCTTCGCTTCCATTCCGGGCTTTTTTCACGCCCGGAGAAAGCGTCTCGGGCCGTGGTGTTGCCTTCATTTTCGGGTTACCTCTCGCGGTCGCCCGCTTGTTGTTTTTGCTGCTGCTAATGCTGCGGCGGCGGCAGTGGCTCGACGCGCACGTGTTCCCTCACGTACGACGACCGCTGCTCCCGGCTCCGGATCCCGCGGTGCAGGGCCGGGACGTGCTCGGTCATCGTTTCCGCCAGCTCCCGGGCCTTGTCAAAGTTCCCCAGCGCCGCGTGCTCCTTCGCGACGCGGTAGATCGTGATGTTGTTGATCGATCCGGGGGACCCCTTGTCGGCGCTTTCCAGGCCGTCCTCCACGATGGAGGTAGCGGTCTCGATCTCGCCCGAGAGGCACAGGAGCTCGACGTAGTTGCGGATCACGTGCGTCGTCGGTGGGACCCCGTTTTCCTCCATCATGGAGAGGATCGTGTCCGCGATCTGAAGGTTCCGCTGCTTGTAGGAAGCGTCCTCCAGCTTGAGGCGCTTCTTGATGTCCCGGCCGAGGGCCTCGATGACAAAGGAATACGAGTCCGCGTCGGGCTCTATGCCGTGGTCGCCCATCACCCCCAGGATTTCCACGGCGTCCTCCGGGTCGGCCCGCTCGGCGTAGCTCGAGAGGACGACGTTGAGGGATTCGAGCGACAGCATGCGCTGGTGGTCGATGGACGCCATTTCGTTGTGCTTGTCCTCCGTGAGCATCCGGCGGGCCCTCCCGATGAGGGACCGGTTGAGGCGGATCGCCGACGAGAAGCTCCGGATCAGCGGCCTCGACGGCCGGAAGCCGTCTTCCTTCATGGAGGCCAGTGCGGCAAAGGCCTGCTCGAGCCCGTTTCCAACGCTGTCGTTGGCAAAGGCCATGACCGTGTTTTCGTACAGGAGTTCCGTGGGGGCGTGCCCGCAGGCCTCCAGGACCTCCCACACCAGCAGGATCTGGCGGGTGCTCCCCGACTGCGCGGCACCGGTGGATATGGCTTCCAGCATGGACCGATCGATGCGGTGCTCCCGGTCGTGGTGGTGGTGGTGGTGTCTTCCGCCGCCGCGAGACCGGGCCTCCTCCTTGTTCCCGGCGTCGTCCAGCCAGGACTCGAGGGCCACGCAGATCGGTTCTTCCTCGGTGTACGGGAACATGTTCTGGATCGCCGGCAGGACCGCGTCGGCGTTGAGCTGCCCGCCGGGGGTGTCCACCAGCCGGCGGATGACGTCGTGGTACGGGACGTCCCCCTGGCGGTGGAACCGGGAGGTGGAGAGCAGCCGGTTGAGCCAGCCCGCCTTGGTCTCGAAGCCCTCCCGAACGATGGTTTCGTACAGACCAAAGGCGTGCCTCCCGACCGTCGCGATGCGCTGTGTGAGCAGCGAGAGGACGAGCTTGGGGTAGAGGACCTCTTTCGAGGAGGTCTCCATGGCCTCCATCTCGCCGAGGAGGTTTTCCACCATGGTTTGCATCTGGCCGGCGTTGTGGCGGTGGGGTTCCAGGAGGCCGATGGAGTTGCAGATCCGCTTGTACAGGGAGAGGCGTTTGTTGGTCTTCCCGTCGAGCCCGGCGCCGCGGCCGCCGCCGTCCGTTCGAGCGGCGTCCTGGTGCAGGTAGTGTTGGTTGTAGTATTGGATGACCGTGTATCCGGAGGCCGGGTCCGATTCAGACACCATGAAAAACAGGTCCGTCACCGTCTTTCTCGGAAGGATCCACCGGTTCCTCTGGGACTCCCGGAAGAGGGACATGCCCTTCCGCGGGTCCCTGCGGTGGATGGCACGGCCCAGGTCCGATTTCAGGCGGTCGAGGTCGGTCGGTGGTTTGTCTTGGTCTTTTGCGAGTGCGTGTGCGTGTGCGGGCTCGGAAGGGGAAGACCGGCCGGTGGTGTGTGCCTCCTCGGCGGCGGTGGGTGGGCCAAAGGCCTCCCCAATGCGTCCGCCCTCTTCGCCTCGGTCGGATCCGGCCTCCGGCACCGCGCTTCTAGCGAGAATGCTCCTGCCCACGACGCCGACGCGGCGGCGGTTCGCGGGGGTTCCCCAAACCCCGGGAACTTCCGCCGGAACTTCGGCCGGTTTCGGTGTCGTCCTCGTGTTTGTGTTCGTGTTTGTTTTCGCGTTGGTCGCCCCCGGTCCCGAAAGGGTCGAGTGTGCGGTGGCGAGCTGGAGCGACTCGAGAAAGAGGCGCATGGCCACCAGCCGCCGGCCTTCCTCGAGGCCGGCGTCGCCCGAGGGGTTCGTGTTCGTGTTCGTGTTCGCGTTCCGCCCGTGGTGGGAGGGGAGGCAGCCGGGAAAGACGGAAAGCGGGGACAACGAAACCCTGCTCGAAACGACCAGCTGGTGCTGCCCCCGGCGCCGGTGGTTGGAGGAATCGAATCGGTGGTGGCTTGTGGTTGTGGTTGTGGCATTGCAAGCGTTGGTCCCGGTGCATCCCTTGCTTCTTCCGGGCACCGCCGCCGACGGCGATTCGATCGGCCGCGACAGGGGGGATCGCAGGCTGCTCTTTGCACGAGAAAGGTCCCCTTGCCGCATCCGTTTCGCCGGGCGGGTTTGCCTTTGGGCACGCAGCGACGCCCCGATGGACAACAGGGAGGATCGCATCCTGTTCGCTTGGGATGGGATGGGCCGGGTTTTTGTTGGCTACCTTCCGCTTGTTTTGTTTGTCTTGTTGTCTCGCTCTCCTCCCCTGGCAGAAGCCGGGTGCTAACTCCGGTACGGATATGGAACGGTCGCGGTCCCAACAATCCCGTGGTTGTCGGTTTGGTGTCCTGTGGTGTGGTGTGTTTTGGTTTGGTTTGGTTTGGTTTGCTTTACACGGCACGGGAGGGCAAGGGTGCCGAACCAAACGGAAAATTATGCACAACCACGAAAGATGATGGCAACAATCCGGCTGCTGGCAGATGTGGTTTTCGGAGGAGTCACACGAGTGGTGGCGTGTCGCGAAGGGGGAAAAAAAAATGGCAGGCACGAGATGGAACGGAACCCATCCGTGCGAAGACAAGACAAACATAACCACGGCGATCGAAAATCCGCTGGGCGCGGAAAAAATGCGTGGTGACGGACTGGCCCCGGAAGCGATGAGTCCCTAGTTGTCAGGGAATCAAAACCAAAAGTGAAACGGGAGTCCCGCGGTAGGTGAAACTGCCGTTCATACGAGTGTCGCACCGTAGATGCAACGGTGGCCAACCCCTCGACGACGGAACCTCGTTTTTCTTCGAAAGTCTGTCTCCGCCGGATCGTGGCACGAGTACCAAGTTGTGCGTACGAGTACTCGTACACATGTGCAATAACCGCGAGTGCTTTTTAGGTGTTTCTTGCTATCTCTCAACAAAAAAGACGAGCTTTGTGGAAAGCCCCGGGATAGCATTACACATTCTTCAGCGATTGAGCACTAGAACGACGCACACCACTCTCGCTTGGACAAGACTTCTCAACGATCCGCACGAAGAACAGCACGGCTATACAGCACCGACGCCAACGACGCAAAGGACTCCAACAACCAACCAAGCAGACAGACAGGCAGGCAGGCAGTCGATTCCCCGGAGCCGGGTCCGGTTCGTTCCCAGACACACCAACAAAAGCACGGCACCACCGAGAGCACCCAGCCGAACGGAGCATGCTGCGACCCAAAGCATTGTCGAGGGCGGCAACGACGCTTGCCGCAAGGGCTCCGCGTCTTTGGTCGGTGGCCGCGATCCCGGGCCGACAAGGAACCCGCCCGCTCGCCGCATCTGCCCATGTGGACGCGGGAGGCCGCTCCCGTTCCCGCGGCCCGGTTCGGTGGCACGGCACGGCCGGAAATCCGCACCGGCCACGGACCGAAGCGTGCACCCTGAGCGGATCCCCCCTTGCCCCTCGCCCAAGGCATCCGCACCTTCCCTTCCAGCGGCGCCGGTTTGGCGGGGAGGGAGGCGGGACCTCTGTCGCAACCACCGCGGACGAAATGGAAACCACCACCCCCGAAAAGGGCCTCCCCGGGGCCCAAACAGGCGGCAAAAAGCTGGCGATCGTCTTTACCTGCACCGTCTGCGACACCCGGTCCGCCAAGCAGTTCACGGAGAACGCCTACAAGAACGGCGTCGTCATCGTCACCTGCCCGGGCTGCGGGAACCGCCACCTCATCGCCGACAACCTGGGCTTCTTCGAGGACCAGGAGGAGGGCGGCTGGAACATCGAAACCGCCCTGGCAAGGGCGGGGGGAACCGCCAGGCTGGTCACCAACGACAACGTCACGGAGGTCAGCCTCGAGGACCTGTACGGGGAGGACAGGATCCGGGCCGCCACCGAGGCCGCTTCCGGGAAGCAAACGCCGTAGCGGGGGCGGGCGCTGCGGGGCAAAGCACGGCACACCAGAGTCAGAAACAACACAAAAACAAAACAAAACAAAACAAAACAAAACAACGCAACGCAACGCAACGCAACACAAGCCCCACCACAAAACCGGGCGGTGCGGACCGGACGCGGAAGCGACTCGAACGGCTGTGGTGGCACGCAAACGAAACCCGGCAGGAATGCCGTGCCGGCCGGTGGCGACACAGCTTGGTGGCCACGGCCACGAGAGAGAGAACAACGGGCACGGCCGGCGACGCAGCCAAACAAAATTCACAATCGATACACCGTACAGCAGCAACACAGATGCCGAACAAAAGGATAGAAAGACACACACACACACACACACACACCGGCCACGACACAATCTTTGTTTCCTTCTAGTTGTGGGTTTGCACGTGTTTTATTAGTTTGTTTCGTATCGTTTCGCTTCGCTTCGTTTTTCGCTTTTTTGAGTCTTGCTACAACTCAAAGGCGGGGATTTCCTTGCCCTCCACGGCCACCTGCGAGGCGATCGACGGATCGACGGCGGTCAGGACCCTCCGCTCGGTCCTCGGCGAGTCCATCGCCCTCACCACCAGGTCCGCCACGTCCTCGCGGTGGATGCTCCCGATCGCGGTGGTGTCCTCCGTCAGGACGGCCTCCCCCGTCGCCGGCTCGCTCACCAGGCCGCCGGGACGGATGATGCTCCAGTTCGAGTTGGTGTACCACTCGATCAGGACGTTCTCGGCCTTTTCCTTGGCCGAGAGGACGTCCCTGAGGATCTCAAAGACGTGGGGGGGGGCCGCGGCCTTGCTCGAGCCGCTGTGCCGTGAACGGGCATGGCATGGCATTGTATTGGATTGTATTGCATTGGATTGTATTGCATTGCGAGCGGACCAACGGGGCCGGATCCATCGATTCGACAAACCACAAAAGGAAAAAAAAAATGTTGTGAGAAAAAAAAACAGCAAAGGAATGGTTCCAGACTCGCGATAGCCCGCGTTTGGCCATCGCCACACAGCACCGCACCACACCACAACGCCCCGCTGCGCTGCCCAAAACAAAAGCACAACCCGGTTCGCACGCATTCGTGCTGCAGTCACTTGCCATCCGACGCTCGTCACCAGCAGGATTCTCTGCACCCCCAGGATCCCCGCCGACTCGATCACGTTGTTGTTGCCCTCGTAGTCGACCCGCCGGTCGTCCGTGGTCCCGCCCAGCGTCGTGATCGCCGCGTCGCAGCCGTCCATGGCGTTCTCGACGTCCTTCTGCACGAGGGCGTCCCCCAGGACCGCTTTGACGCCCGGCAGGGACGAGAGTTCCTTGGCGCTCTCCTCCCTCCGGACCAGGGCCACCACCTCCGTCCCCCTTTCCGAGAGCTTCTCGACCACCGCGTGGCCGACGCCCCTCGAGCCGCCGGCCACAAAGACCTTTTGGTACGCCGAGAGGCTGCTGCTGCTGCTTCCGGGACGCGGCCGGTTCGCAACCGCGGCGAATCCATGGATCGGCCGCGTGTGGGAAAGGACGGAGACGAACCACAGGGAGCAAAGCAGCTCGAAACACAGCTTCCGTCTGCTCTTCGACTGTCCCGACATTGTTTTTGGGTTGGTTTCCGGTTGCCAGTATCTCCGGTAGAGCTGTTTTTGTTTTGTTGTGATTGTGATTCACAATGCGCACTGTATGCCGCCAAAGGTGTCGGTTTGTGCCTTGGCTGGTTGGTTTGGTGCCGCAACAACCACGCGCAAAGAGGTACGGTACGGTACTTTGTGTCAACTTTCGCGGTGAGAAGGCGAGGCAGAGACAACATCGTGACCGTCGGTGATGACATACCGGTACAAGTACTACCACCAAAGAACAAAGGAGTGTCAATCCGAGACGAACAAACAAACAAACAAACAGAAAGATACACGACGCGGCAGCATGGTACCGGTACGTACGCGTACGTACGCACGGTACGTACATCACCCACGGCGAGGCAGTAGGTATCACCATCACCAACGCAACCCCGTCCAATCAGTGGGCACGAGAACCAGCATGGACTACGTACGGTATGCCCCCCAAACCCAAACTTTTTGGGACTCGAAAAATAAGGATGAGCTCCTGCCCAGCATCCCCCCCCCCAAGAAAAAAAGGGATAGGCAAGGTAGGTCTGTCCCTCTTCCGAATGCGACCAAAATCATCGCAAAAGAGACACAAAGAGGCGATCGGATCGATACACAGTCAAATGCGACAAAAGCAAAAGCACAAGAAGCAACAACAATACATCGACGTCCGCTCTCTCGTCTTTATCACTCCAAAAGAACATTCGTTGTTATTCCAACCCAAATCACGTCCTCACGCCAACATTTTATTCCATCATGCCTCCAAAACGAGTAAAGAAGGTAATGACATTGCCCATCAATGTTATTTTTGGGCACTTGCAGGTAAGACGAACGTTCACCGATGATGCGGTGTGGAAGTTTTGCATCGTGTTTGCCGTGAACTTGGATCTTTCATCCTGAAATGTGCTCACCCATTTGATGTTTCTCGCCTTTCGCGTTTCCAATATATCCTTCGATGGATTCATGCATTTGCCGTACGTACGTGACACATTTTCCGATTCGTACCAAAAAGAAAAAAACAAGAGTTCGAATTTGGTTGTACGAAGATACGAAGACGCAAATAGAGGGGCAAATCATTGGATTCGACGAATACATGAACATGACCCTGGACGACGCGGTAGAAATCGGAAAAACACGAATCGAGGTCGGAAGAATCTTGTTGAAAGGGGACGCCATTACGGCGATACAGGAAGCAAATCCAGTAAAGAAGGAGTGATGGGACAAAGAGCAAACACACCGAGAAAGTTGAAATTTCCGTGAAACACCTGGAATTATTTTGGTTGTTGTTTTTTCGGACCGTTCGATTGCGCTGGATTCTGTGCCGTGGGCTCAATTCCCGCTTTGTTGAAGATTTGGCAGGACAGCTCTCGGTTGAGAAAATCTGTTTCTTGCCAAAACACAAAGAAACATTCAACAATCAGTTCTTCCGATAAAACTTATGAATGTGCTGCATCAGTGGGCAGACGCTAGCACGAGACGATGCATATAATACTAACACTGAAATGAAAATGAAAATGAACACTACAAGTAATGCGTTACCGATTCCATTTATTTTTGACTTTCGGTTGCACAAAAGGGCACGCAAATGCATAGCTTATGTGCAGAAGCCATGATGAGTTTGAGTCGATTCCGATCGCATCCAAGCGGTAGATGAATGCAGTCGGGAAATCGTGTTCTTTGTATGGGTAGCTAGGACACCGCATCTTGTTTTCTTTTTTCAACTAGTCCATTTTGAGGTCATCTGGGTTCACTCCCATAGATCGCATCACGTTTTGCCCTAGCGGACTGTCCATGACCGTTGTAATTCCTCCATCGGCACCCGAGGGAGGCTTCGTTCCGAACAAGAGGTTGATGTAATACTTTACCGCAAGACCGGTCAGGACATAGACGAAGAAAAACGAGAAGGCTTGTTTGGGATGCATGCTGGTGGCGTCGGCCAGTGCTTCCGTCGCCAGTAGTTCTCTCCAATCCAATCCCCGGCACGTCATTCGGCTCACGAAATCATAAGGCACAAATGGCAGTACTCCCATTACCTTTGGAGTAGTACCGATGAAGAATAGGACAATTCGATGTGAGTGGGTTTCAAAATTGCAAATCACCAACTAGAAAACAATCTCTTCCTCTTGTCACCGTATGTGGCTTCTTATTCATAACAAAACTGACCTTTCCCTTGTGTTCCGTTCCCAGAATTCTCAGCAAAATAATGAAAAAAATCGACGAGAGCATGTTGGGGGCAAAATGGCGTCTTGCTACGTCGGCACAGGCCGTCGAGTAATCGGCCTTGGCTCGATCGTACTTCTTGCGGTGCTTTTCCGATTTCTTTAGATCGGCGTCGGCCTTGTCGAGTTTCGTTTTGAAGCGGTCCATCGTTCGCAGAGATCGTTGGTACGGATCGTTTTGGTATACTAAATAATTCGACAAGAGCTCGATGATCAGTTGGCAGACCCCGACCGTAACAACAATGCTTGAAATTTCGGATGCCGTCATTGTTGAAATTGAAAATAGTGCGTCAATTTGTTCGTGGTGTGAAAGGCTTTGGCGACTGTTGGGAATAATACGAGAAGCTATCGACAAGATTCTGAATGTGTCCTTGACGGTACGGTTCAACAACAACCCGCAGTTGTTATTTTACTGTATTGTTGTCACGAGATGGTTCGTTTGGTCCTAATTTTTTGTTTACTGTGCCGTACAGTAGATCGATAGAGCAACACAACCCTCTTGTGACAGATCTCAGGATCCGATTGGAAACTTTTGGTCCCCTTTTTGCCGATTTTCGATTTCCTGAACAAAAAGTTGTCGTTCAGTTTTCGGGAATGACCCATAAACCATACCGGTAAGTAAAGAAGCTATTAGCTATCCTACTGTAGATACAGCATCATCATTTTTCACTTTGAGGGAAAACCGAATCAAGTCGTGACCCCCATTTCAAAACAGGCGCAAAAAAAGTACCTTAACTACAGTACTTGGGTACGTACGTACATCATAACCTTTAAAATTTTCTCACGTGCTTCTGAGAAAAATTTAAAATGGTGACCGAAATCAATCAACGAAAACGTTACAGTGATAACACAACCCACTTTGCAGCAAAGACAGTGGTGCAGCTCTAATTGTTTAATCCAGACCATAAAAGGCAATGAGCTGGTGATGATTGTACACATAACGAATACAGTGGCAGAAATAGATGAGGACTGATCTCGGTGACGGCGTCAAAAATCGTTCACATCATGGAAACGAGCGATGGGGATGACGGTTGCAAAATTGGAAGCTGTCGATTGAGCGAAATTGAAACGAAACCAATAACCAAAGCACCTTCGACTGTCTTTCCCGCAGTGGTAGCTTGTGGATATCGACGGGTCGGAATCGCAAAATCTGGGAATTATTTTCCTGCGTTTTTGGTCGCTTTCCCGAATCACAGAGACAGCAGCAACCCGGAAACAGTGCAGAGGAAGAGTGCAATCTGTTTTGCGTGGAGATCAAAACGAGATTTTATGCTACTTGCACGGTCTTCTGACTCTCTAGTCCTTCCTAAAGCAGCTTTGAAAAAAGTTGTTGATAGCAACAGTGTTCCATGGAGACGATTTGACATGAACCTTGTTGGAAACAACAACACCCCATACTTTCTAAGCGATCCCAAACTACCAAATCACTTTTCGGTACGAATGAAAAAATCTCTGTGGCTCCTTGATCATTTTTTACATCGGGCAGAAACATCTGCAACGGAAACGGCGAAGGCTGCCTGGGAAACATTTTGCCGCCCATCCGATACCGAAGATTTGATCACTCCAAGAGAATTTACTCCGGGAGCTGATTCGACTACCAACCAAAGGGATGGAAACATTGCAAAACCAAAGGGCGAGGACACACAGGCACATTCGACCGAAACAAAAATCAACGATCCGAATACTTCGTTTAGCAGCAGTCACAACGAAAACGTAACGACACTAGCAGATTCATCCCGTTTAGGACAGTACTTTGCTTCCGAAGAAAATTCTCGAATGGTGGTGGAGTGTGCCTTAGAAAAGATTCTTCCTCTGTTCCACGATGGCAAGAATAGTGACATCCTATTCCTTGAACCTAGTTGCGGACATGGTGATATCGTTGCCTCTTTGGTAGAGGCTTTGGAAGAGCATGAAATATCACCACGATCGGTCTTTATCCAGGGTTACGACATCGACCCTTGCGTCATTAAGACTTGCCAGCAATCTACGACATTCCATAACAGTAGGTCTGCCAATTCTTGTAAGGACTCCAACGATTACCGGGTTCTCTGGGAATGTTCAAGTTTTTTTGAAACTACCCGTCAAAAATGTTTGTGCAGTTTCGAGTCGGCTTACGGCAAGAGAGACGAAACAAAACGATTGCTGGTGTGTTGCTTAGGAGGCCCCCCGTACACAAGTGGCCAGGGAAGCGGAAGCAGTATACAACGCGACTTGCCCACGAGATTTGTTAAACATTGCCGAAACGAATGGAAGGCGGATGTTGTCTCATTCTTGCTGCCTGCTCGATACAGAGAAGGAATGAAACACAGCATTACGGATTGCACTTTTACAAAAAGAGCGGCAGCAAACGCTGAGTCAGTCACACACAAAAATACAATCAATCATTCTATCGGAGGTGCTCAACAGATTTGGCGGTGCGAAACCGAAGAACTCAAGGAGTCGACATTTTTCTTTCGTGGGAAAACCAAAGTGAAGCAGCCTTCAATCATCCAAACATTTTACAGCTGTAAAATATAACGTCCGTTGATTATCCATGAACAAGATGCTCCGTTGTCTTCAGACTGCAGAGTACGATACGAAACGAACGATATTCCTAACTTATCATTTTGAGAATAAAATATTACTGGTACTACTGGCAGTATTGGCTACGGTGCACTGGACTACAACTATCTTTAGTGCACAGTAGCCAGTAACCTTGACGAATTCTCACAGCCCTGGACTTGCTGAGGAAACAAAAAGAAATTTGTTTTTAGTGTGGATTTGTGTAAACCCCGGTATATTAATTTCTGCAAATAAATTAGTACCTTTACCAAAATAAATTATTCATTTCTAACTTAAACATTCAGTCATTATTGTGACAACAAGTCATTCCAGTATTTAAGAGAAACAAATTGCTCCCAAGACTCAAAAAATCAGTCATTATGGTGACAATAAGACGTTCCAGTATAAACCAAATTGCTCCCAAGACTAAAAAATCAGTCATATTTGCGATTGGTTGCAGCTGCCGCCTTTGGTGACAGCGGCGGCCAAAAAACTTACTACGGTGCAAAAACTAGGTTATTGCTAGTAGAATGACTTGTTGTCACAATAATGACTGAATGTTTAAGTTAAAAATGAATAATTTATTTTGGTAAAGGTACTAATTTATTTGCAGAAATTAATATACCGGGGTTTGTACAAATCTATACTAAAAAAAGTTTCTATTTGTTTCCTCGGTAAGTCCAGGGTTGTAAGAATTCTTCAAAGTTACTGGCTAGGCACACTAAAGATAGAGATAGTGAAGTGCAGTGCAGCACAGTAGCCAATTGGTCATTCCAAGATGTAAGAGAACCAAATTGCTCCCAATACTCAAATAAATACTTGTAAGTTAAATTTGTGATTGGCTGTTCCAAAATGTAAGAGAATAACCTCCTACTAAATTCTCCCAAGACTCACAAATTCAGATATTTTTGTGATCAGTCAGTCTGGCATAAAAAGAAGCCAACAACAACAATAAGTATGGACAGCTTTGGCTATAGTTATGGCTAGTATGACATGCATGATGCACCAACTGATGCCTTGTTGGACAAGTTGAGTCCTACAAAAAATATTGTCAGTTCCTCTCATCAGAAGTTGGGGAAGAGCATCATGAACCATAGCAATACCAACAACCAACAACCAACAACCAACAATCAACAATCAACAATCAACAA